>JAJJWW010003338.1:0-37433 GCA_023531295.1 Papaver armeniacum
TTATTACAGTATAGTCAAAAAGAGTTGCTTAGCTTGAATGACTTGCCCAATGCAAGAATTTCCAAGCCCTTTATTTACTTTAGGGTCTCACAATGTTGTCATTACTAAAGGTTTTCCCCATTTCCAATCCCTACTTTTGCTATTTCCTATCCATCTAAATTCCCATCCCCAATAATCCTAAGTACCATCCTTATAGATTTTTATGAATCCTAAATACCATCTTTTGACTTTTTATATACACCCAACTAAACAATAAAAGCCCCCTTTACAGAAACTTCTCCATCTCAACCATCACCACCACCGACGACGACGGTATGTTTTTCCTATAAGAAGAATCTCTGTTTATCAGTGCTATCGGTGATAGTGATGGTGAAGCAACATGAATTACAGTCGAATTCCTTGAAGTTGCCGTTAACACAATCATTTTCCTTTTAAAAGGGTTTACCCATCTGGTAAAGGGTTCTTAACTTTGTTTATTCCTTACGCTCAGTTTTTCGATTGTATGTGATGATCGCTGGTTCTTGTTCCTTTTAAGTTATTGACCATGGGTTTTAGTGCAAAGTACTGCTTGGTTCTTTTCTATAATATTTGCAGATGGACCACTACTTTCATAATGACGAGCAGAAACCAACTGATGAGATCTCTTAACTTGTATGTTCTTGTTCTTGTCATCGACAACGGAAAAAATAGGAATGTGTTATTATCGTCGTCGGAAATTTTTCAACGACTAGTAAGTTAAAAATGTATAACAGTCCAGGAAAGAAGATGGAAAGATTGAGATTGGACTGGAACTTTTTAGGATAATCAAAACAAAACTCGAAAATGTTCTCGTAGAATCATATTTTCCATGATAACGATAATGGTTAATCACTGATTAATTCGTATCCATCTCAAGGAATTAAATGATAAAATAATAGATTTACTATAATAATTGAAAAAGAATCTAACCTAGGGTTTATAAGATGGTATGGTTTTGGTTAATGAAAATGGGAGATTAACGAAACACCCAAATAAAAATGGAAATAGTCCTGGTCATAATTAATTGACTTTTTTAGATGGTACATAGGGAAAATCAGAATGAGAAAGTAAATTTATTTTGCAAATATGTGAGGAGATAGGAAATAGGAAATGTCGGGATTGGAAATAGGGAAAACCTTACTAAACCACTCGAATGGATGATATTAATTACCCACCTACAACTCAACAGGGTCCATAATTCTTGCAACAATGTGGCCATTACTCATTATTAAACCGAACACTACTCTTAAGAGTTTAAATTTGTTTAAGCCAAGAGAAGGAAAGGGACTATACAGATTTGGGGTTAGAGGAAACTTCCTAGATATTTCTTGTCATCATCACACCTATACACTCTCCATTATACCATTTAGCTACAAAATGGAATTTCTTGTCCTTACCTGCATATCTGAAAATCATGATCTCTTACTCTGAAAATGGAATTTGTGAGATTTCATGAGTATATGGAGATGATAACCGTAGATTAATGTAGTGGTGGCTTCTACAACTCTGTAACATATATGACTGTTTACTATAAACTAGTAAGTAGTATTTTGATGAGTCTGAAAATGAAGCTAGATCCAAATTGAGGGTACACTTGTGAGATTTTAGTCTTCAACTTGGTACCAAGCTAGTCATAATTAATGGGATTCTTAGCTCGACATTCCCGTGACACAATGCTTCCCCGAGCAACTAGGAGGATCCCAATAATTTTACAAATAAAATTTAATCAAACTCATCGTATTAAAGACTATTATTAATATCAAGAGATCCATTATTCAGAGTACTTTGTTCAATTCCCTTTCTCATTCAAATTCTTGCACATGCAGCACCTTCGGTAGTGTTATAAAAGTAAGGCCAAGTCCTATGGGCTAGATTGGACTGCTAGATTGGCCAAAAAGTGTTGCAAATCATGAAAAAAGTGTGGGAAAAAAGTTAACACTCAATCTGGCTACTTCTCTCTCCTAGCAGTTGCTATTTTCCCAATTTGAGGAATTGGCCGGTTTGAAAATTACAGAGATGAGATGCATGAACGGAAAATATTTTGCACTCGCAGTGCGAGTTCAAAGTTGAATTCGCAGCTCCATAGTCGTAGGATGTGGTAGATATAACATCCAGAGATATTTCAAAATTTCCAAAGATATTTCAAAACTTAACTTTAAGTTTGCTGATGTCATATCTACCACATCCTACGACTATGGAGCTGCGAATTCAACTTTTGAACTCGCACTGCGAGTGCAAAATTGTTTCCTGAACTTTACAACAAATTTGGTTCGTTTTCTCTGATCTCATCCATCATAATACCTACTACGTACACGTTTCATCAAAACCATCAGTAAACTACTACTATATATGTTTAGCAATCAGCATGTACCTGTAGTTAGATGTCTACGCGTGATGGATAGTCGTTGAACTCAATCACAAAAGCTCAATAATGAACTTGTTATTAAAGGGTTAAGGTTTCTTTCACTTTTGCAACTATATGACCACCACTGCCATTTACAATCACAAAAATTCAACGACTGCTGCCATTTACTTTTTGAAATTTGCTTAAAATGGAATTTGATGTAGTTGCACGAAATCCTACGACCACACCCTTAATGAAATCTAATAATAATTCAAGTGATCATCTTAAACTTCATACATATTCATTCATCAAATCTACAATATTATTACAAGTATTGAGATGACTTCTAACTTGGAGAACAAACAATCTTTCTCTCTCCTAAATGACAAGTCTAAACTATGAAAAAGATCACTCCCTTTACAAGGTCGCTTGATCCCCTTATATAGGGGTTTACATATATAGTGGATGACAGCTAATAAAACATTTACATAGTGGATGACCTTTATTACAAGGTCGCTCAATCATCGCATTAATGAGTGAATATCTCGGGAATCGAATCTTATTTACTCTCCTTCTTCTTCCCCATATTTCTTTTTACTCTCTCCTTTTTCCGCAACTATTTTCTTCTGCTGTTACTTCTCAAATCTCTACCATCCTAATCTTGATTTTCTTGATCATCTCTGATTATCCTTTCATTATCCCTTATTCCCATACTAAAATGTGCCTAAAGCTGGTTGGAAGAACGAACAAGCCTTCGTTAGATTAAAGAATGAATTTGGTGCACGAGGTTTCTTGTTGTCTGTCCCTGCTGGATCAAAACCTCCATCCAAACTTGGACCTGAATGGTTTTCTATTGAAGAATGGAGTGACCAAAAGATTATCATCTCTGTGGGACAGCTTCTTGCGGGTCTTCCTATTCTCCTTTACGATCCCCAAATTCCCTTATTTTACAAGATTCTTTCGCACCCTGATTTTTCGCGCGGCCTATTTCAACTTAGTGGTGATATTATTAGAATAACTCTTGAATATGCTCGTCGCTCAGCAGGTTTAGGATCTCAATATCCAGTGGAGAAGCGAAATCCTGATCATCGAGATGAGGAAATTAATCCTACTGATTACACCCTAGAAAACTTTTTCAAGAATGATGAAGTTACCATCATGAAAAGTAATGCATCTAAATGGGGTATTGGTCTCGCAGAAGGGGAAGGAATCATGCGAGATATGGATTGGCACGACCCTTTAAACAATACCGAAGAGGATCAAGTGGTAAGTAGTCTTTAATTACCTTTAATTCCATCTTCTTTCTTTTATCTTCCACCATTCTTATCTATTTTCTTCATTCCAGTTGGCTGATCAGGCGAAAAATCCAGAAAATCATCTCGAGCGACGTATTCGCACAATTATGAAGTAAGAAACATCTTTTGTTTAATTTTAACAATATTGTTGCCTATGTTTCTTATATTTCATTATTTGCGCATGGGGGGTCCATACGAAAGGAAAAGGTGTAATTCGCAGTAAAAAGACTACCTCCAAATCCTCTTCCAAGAATCTTCCTAAAAATAGGAAAGTTCTTTCTTCCCCTTCTTCAAGCTCTCAGTCCAGCGATGATGATGATGATAGTCTTCTCAGTGAAGATCCCTCCATCAAATCAGCAATGAACCAAAAATCTAGTATTTTTTCTTATCCTATGGAAACAATGGGAGATGAATCATTAACTCATGCAAGACTCTTACGAAGATAATAGATGCTCCCACCTTGGATGATGAATCACTTCGCGGATCTGCATCAGCTATGAGCCCAAGTTTTCAATATTTGCTTGCTTCCATGGTAATTTCTTATACTTTCGCATATTCCTTAAGATTATGTCATGCAAAAGTATCTCATATTTATTTAATAACCTCGTAGGTGGCTCGTTCTTCATATAATGTCTCTTCAGACTATGAAAGGAGGCTTCGTAGGCTCATAACCAAAACTACTTTATTACCTCTGTGACCTTGATTAAAATATTGCTTCTGGCTGGTTATCAAGTCTTTAGATTTTATTATTTCCTCCACGATTATTGAATTATTTTTCTCTTTCCCACTCTTCTTGATCTCGACTACCCATTGCTACTAGCTTTTGCTGGTCTTCATTTATCGCCTTTTCTTTTCTTCCCTGAGAAGTACTTGCGATTTTGTTTGTTATTCTATGAATTAAATTCGCATTGCCAACTTTTGTGCTTGTATTTGCCATAGGATAAGACTCAATTTCTTTCTGTTTTTGTTCTAGTGCGATGTAGTCTTTCTGATACTCGCGTAACTCTGTCATTGATATGGTGTCTTTAATTCTAAAGATTTGTGTGTATAGCAGATCGGCTGCGAAGAGTGCATTGATGAATGATAATATGAGGTTTCTTTCGTCCACTCGTCCAGCTATTTCACTGCACATAGTTCTCCATCTTGTGGTTAAACTTCGCACGTATTCATTTGTTCTTCTTCGCAAACCAAATACTTTCTCTATGCCTGGTCTTAACACATTATTACTGATGTATGCTCCTAGGAATATTGATTGTAAATGATTGGATGATATGATTGTTCCGGTAGGTAAACCCTCAAACCATTTCAAAGATTCTCCTGACAAGCTTGCCGGAAAATTCTTGCAAAGTACCGCATCATGATCTTCCCATTATAGTAAAGATCGCACATAAGCTTTTATGTGTTGTATCGCACAGGTTGTTCCATCAAAGATATTGTTGAATGCTGGTAAATTGTATTTAGGTGGTATTCCCTCCATCTGTATTTGCCTTGCAAACGGTGTTTTCCCTGCTTCTTCAATTGCCTCATCTAGTTTTCGCCTACCTCCTTCTCTTTTTGTTTTCATTATTTCTCTCATTTCCGCCAACTCTCTTAAAATTTGATCGTTCACCAGTGGGTCTTGTTGCATTGGCCTTTTCCGCCTTGCTTGCATTACTCTGTTGTCATGCCTATTTTGACGTATAGCCTCTTGCATCTCCCGTTTTTCTTCAGCATCTCTTCGACGTCTTCGTCTTTCTCTTTCATATGCTTCTATTTGATCGCGTTGATCCCATGTCACCTCTCTTTCTTGCAACCTAGCTCTTCTTTGTTCTTCTTCATCCTCCACAATCTAGTTTGGAAGTGTGCGATTAAACTCACGTCTTCTCACCCGATTGTCATGGTTGTTTACGCGTATAGCGTCTTGCAATTCTCGCTCTTCAATTTCTTATCTTCTTCTCCTGCGCCTTTGTCGCTCATCATGTGCGTGGTTCTGTGCTGCAATATACCTTTCAACCTCGGCTTCGTGTTTGCGCTGATCTCTTAATATTTGTCTACCCTGTAGTATCACTCTTCCTTGCTCTGGATCACGTTCTTCACCTTGATATCGCTCGCCACGCTGTTCATGTCTATTATCTCTATTATCTTCTTGCATCCGATGACCTTCACCATGTTGTACATACCGATCAACTATTCGCGGTTGATCTACGCGATATTCATCGCGTCGATCATGTAGACCATCATCTTCTTGACTTTTTTCTACAATATCATCTGAACGTGGTTGTTGTCTGACATCTCTTTGACTAGATTGACTACGTCTGGATGTGCTTTATCTCGACCTTGAGCGATTCGTACTTCTCGATCTCTTCTGCTGTAATCTTATATTCTTTTCTCTTAACTCATTATTCTGACGCATCAAATTCGCACACTCTTCATCCTCTCTCCTTCTTTCCGCATCCAATCTCTGTCAAAGTTCTGTGATTGTCATATCTTCATCATCTCCTTCTATGAATCCTTCCTCTCCACTCCTTTGTTCATCCTCTTCTGTTGAATCTGTTTGTGAAGTATGAACACTCACTCTGTCATAGTCAATAGCGTTATCTTGTATAGGTTCTCGTTGAGTTGGATGATGGATCTGTTGTTCTTGATTATCTCTTTCTCCCATCCTAGATGACTCCACAATTTCACTCCTTCTCCTTCCAGCGATTCTCTTGCTTCTTCTCACCATTTTTGTTTTCTTGTTTCAATGTAAAGAAGAACTACTCTGTAAAGAACTAACAATTTGAGCAATGAAGATGAAAATTCTAAGGCTATCCTTTTGAATTGTTAGAGTTAAACCTTTAAACATTCACCACCACGGTACAAATCTAGGGTTTCTTCAACTTCCTAAAACAAATCTAGGTATTTCGTGATAAGAATCTGTTCTCTCCAAATCTACGAATAGAAACAAATTCCGTGATGGTAATTCCATAGATCAGTACCATCTCTGTGTTAAACTTATTACTAACAAGGTAAACTTAAAACCCAACACTATATTTATTGTATAAGAGTTTTTGAATGCGACGTTTTGAATGCCAAACTCATCTTTATTGTTTAAGGTTTGATATAAATCGTATTTTATGAAGTATTTACAGTTCTCATTTCTCTTCTGTTAGATTTGGTAAGCATTCTGATCTGGATTTTTAATAATTTCAAAAATATAGCTTATATGATTGATACGGGTTAATGTTCACAGATGTGTTTATACCGTAAACTTGTATATCACTTTCATAGGCCAGTTTAGATGATGCTGAGAAGGAAACGTGTGAAAAGATGCAAAGTACTGATGAGGATGAATTCTACATTGGAAAAAATTGCAGTGAAGTCGTTACCTACTTGGATACTCCTCTTTGCATTGCATACAAGTGCGTGCAGACACCTGCGGCAACAAGTAAGGATATCTCTCGTCGTTAAGCTCTCATGGATAAGAAG
This sequence comes from Papaver armeniacum, assembly GCA_023531295.1. NCBI lineage: Eukaryota > Viridiplantae > Streptophyta > Magnoliopsida > Ranunculales > Papaveraceae > Papaver > Papaver armeniacum. Next base: position 7,105 of record JAJJWW010003338.1, read on the forward strand.
GAAATGAATAACAGTAATCAAACCTTTTCAACCACTATACAATATCTAAAAATCTACGTAACTGGAAAAGTCTGAATGTTTATTTTGACAACAAAAGTTTGAAAACATAAAAGATGCCCAAGTACGAATTCTGCATCCTTCTTATTGTGATTTAAATAAGGGGTAGGATCCGTTGACATGGTTATAATGACATAATCTTGACATTTTAGCGCCATTTTCTCTACCAAACCCAACGGGCAATGAATTCGAGGCTAATTTTTTGATGATATGTTCTTCTTATAAGTCTCTACACTCCCACCAAAAATGAGATCATTCCGAGATGTATAAGACCACCATCTACCATTTTGAATATCAACCGTTGAAGATTAATGGTTGAAATTAAAATATGTGGATGGTGAAGTTTCGTATTTCGGAATTCTCTCATTTTTGGTAGGAATGTAGAGTTCTATAAGAGGAACATGTCGCCAGAATATTAGCTTTAAAATCATTGCCGGATGGGTTTGGTATATAAAATGACAACCATGTCAACGGATTATGTCATTATAACCATGTCAACGGATCCTACCCCTTTAAATAATCCCTAAAGAAAAATGAAAATACTAATTAATCCTTTCCAGTTCTCCAATAGGGGTGTACATCGGGCCGGGCAGGCCAGCCCAAGCCCGATTATAGCACAGGTCGGGCCGGACGGGCCTGTAGTCCTTACTACTCATTAAGTTTAACAGGCCAGGCCAGGCCGGGCAATAACAAAAATTTAATGCCCATGGCCCGTCCATACCCGTGAAACAATACAGGCCAGGCCGGACGGGCCTCGGGCCCAAGAGATAATTCAAAATTTAAAGTATATATGTTTGTTTTTTTGTCTTAATGAATGATGATATATCCGTAACTTGTTCAAATGATAGTTCAAGCTATTCATATTCATTACTGTGAAATGTAATTCAAAATTTTCTCTAACCCCAATAAATTGTCCACATATGAAATTTAAGTTCTTGAGAAATCCATCACACTAGTAGAAAACTTTATTCGAGGCTATTGGCGATCGAGGCAGCGGGTAACTAAACAGCTACAAGGGCAAAGCTAACGAGTTGGACTCCAATATTTGAACAAAAACCCGGGTCCGCCCACTTATAATTATCAGGCAGGCCGGGCTAGCCCATTACAGGCTGTCGGGCACCCATGGGCTCCTTCTGACCCGGGCGGTACATGGCAGGCCGCAGGCTTCCGGGCATTCTGTACACCCCTATTCTCCAATGCCCACATATAAGTCAATCTCAGTTAAATATTGCTGCACACAGCCCCTTGATTAGTGTACGTAATTGAAATAATGGTCTTACGAGTCAACATCATAACCGCGCTGAGGTCTGCATAGGTTTAATAAATTGTTCAAGGTTCTACCTAAATCTGTGAACATGCTTCCATCAATTGTTCTCAAGAATCCTGGTGTTGACATATGAAAGTTTCTCGATGTAGCCTCAGTCACTTAAGAATCTGCAATTCAAATGAATTCTTTATAATGTCAAGACTAGTTTCGGCTGAGGATAAAGACTATTTAACCCGAACACGGAATATCAAAATCGAAGTTGAGAAAAGATGGATATTTGGCATCATCCTCAGCAAAATATACACTTCTGGTATTCCTTTCTCTCGAACTGCTTAGAATTTTAAAGAAGAAAAATAACCTGATGAATGCAGTAAAAACAAGAAATTTAACATCTCCTGGTAATGAAGAAAAAGAAGTAAATAGAATCAGCATGTTACCAGACGAGCTAATTCATAAGATCCTATCCTTCGCTGCTATACTATTTGAATTGTTTTTCTTCTATTTCTCAAGGTTCGCTCTCAAGCTTTTGACATACTAGACTACCAACCACCTCGCTTATCTAACCTGATATACGTGACGCTGTGGTTTACAAGAGGTTGCTTGCGAGCTATCGCATACTTACGCAGCATTTCTCCTCATATAACTAAAATTTTCTTTGAATCCAAGCAGGTAACATTCAACCAGGTTCTTTATTTTTTAATTTTTGGCTTGCGTCGTCGTTCCAGCAGTTATACAAAAGATTTTGCTATGCTTTTCATTTATCTCATTTGGAGACATATATTTTTGTGTAACACTTAAGTAACCTATCAGTTTTTTCAAAAAAGCGGTCAAAAAAGGAGTACATCTGTAAAATCCAAAAAAACGGTGTACATCTGTATGTGCACAAAAAAACAGGGGTACATCTGTATTTCACCCTTCGTTCTAGTGGTTACTCTCGAAACAGAGTTAGACAAGTTGAGCAATTTAAGAAGAAGCTAAGAGAAGTATCAACAGCTCGAACTGGTGTTTTATTAAAACATAGTAGGTGACATTGTGAGCTTCACGGGAACCTGCATCAAAAATATTTTGTACAGTAAAAAGTGCTGCAGAGATTGGAATATACAATATGAAGAAACTTGTTCTTAGTTGTTTCTTGGTTCATGCATTCACTAATTTGGTTCATGCATCCAGTAAAACGATTTATATGCCTTAAAAATAATATTCTGAAGAACCAAAAAACGATGTATAACGCGTTATTCAACTATCGGTGTTTCGTTTTTCTTGAAGCAGTGTTCTAGTAGTAAGACGTAAAGAAACTAATAGATTTTTATGAACAAATTTGATTTTTAAAAGATATCATATCTGAATTGGAGATGTACTTAAAATTTCCATTGACCGGTTGCATTTTATTCTTTAATTTTCTGACTCAACTGATACGTCTATATCAGGCTAATCTGAATCTGACCTATTGCATCTAAAACCAACTCATTACATCTAACTCCATAATCTGTTCCGGTCAGATACGTGCCCAACCAATCAGGTACATAATGATACCTGACTCAAGTAGCTCTCAGCCAGATGTATAAACGAGTCATACATCAGAAGAATAAAAAACGAACAATCTAACCTCTGACTTTGCTAGGCTAGATTTAGAGTAGGAATCAAATCCAAACCGGTTCCACTAATTTAGGAATCGCAGTTGAAACCACTGGAAACTGAACTCGCGTCTACTAATCGGGTCTGATTTCAGTTCCAGTGGTCTCATTAGGACATTCCTCTCGAAAAATGAATATTCATTACTCTTTCCTATGATTCAACGCATACTCGTTCTAACTTGAAAATGGAGGTTCATTTGGGTTTTCTTCTTATAGTCAAAGCAGGTACACTTCTTTTCTCCATCTTTTATTTCTTTCTAAAAGGTTGGTTTTCAACAGGTACATCAGGTACACTTCTTTTCTCCAACTAGGGATATGCTGCGTCATCGTGGTGTTGACATTGAAAGTGAACGAGTGTGTTTTATGCAATAATGTTAGGAATCATGAGTCATATGTTTCTTCATTGCACGTATTCTTTTGAGATATGGAAGTACTTCATTGCAGCCTTCAAAATTGCTTGGCCCATGCCAAGTACGTTGCTTCAATTATTTGAAGCTTGGACCACCAACGTGTTGCGTGGTAAAGGAAGACAAGCATGGCAAATATTACATTATGCGATTTGTTGGGTTTTGTGGAAGGAAAGGAATGGAAGGGTTTTTGGAGGTCGGCATAAGTGTGTGCAAGAAAGTATTGATTTGGTCAAGCAATTGGTAGTTTTATGGTCTTGTGATAATGACACTTTTAAGTATGTTGATCCAAGTCTCATTTGGAGTAATTGGGATGCTCTAATGTGTATGTAATTGACCTTGGATTATTCTTGGTTCTCTTTTTCTCTTTTAATATAACCCTCTCTTTAAAAAAAAAAAAAAAAAAACACTACAATACTAATTAATGCTCACCAAAATTGGAGTTTAATTAGAGTTTTTTTTTTTTCCCTCACTAGTTAGGAACATAGCTATTACTCGACTTCTTACTGGATCCTGAAATTGGCTCCACCAAGGTGGCTTTTAATACCGTCTTACTAGTTGCATTTTAATACCTTCTTTCTAGCAATCTGGACTTAAATTGCTCCAGTGTAATCGTGGCTGAGAAGAGAATTCAGCCATATTTATTATTTATCGTTTCTGTTATAATTACAATGGTTGCGAATGCGTCTAACTTAGAACAAATGGCTGCGATGTTGGGATGCAAATCAGAAGCCCTGCCTTCCATATACTTAGGACTGCCCCTCGGTGATTCTTCTAATGGAGAGCATAAATGGGATGCGGTGATTGAGAAATGCAAAGGGAGACTCTCCTCCTGGAAAAGGTCTTGCCTAACAAAGGCAGGCAAATTATCTCTTATAAAAAGTGTGCTAAGTAGTATCCCAATTTACATGTTATCTCTATTCATTGCTCCTCCAAAAGTTATAAAAGCCTTTGAAAGAATCATCGTAAATTTCTTGTGGGATACTTCGTAAACCAAGAAAGGTATTCATCATGTAGCTTGGAAGACATGTCGTTCTCCCCTAAAAGCTGGAGGGTTAGGAATTAAATCTATCCAAGGTATGAATAGAGCTCTTTTATCTAAATGGTGGTGGAGGTTTAACAACGAAAAACCGCACTGGAGATCCTCTGTCGCTTCCAAATATGGGTCCGCTCATTTCGATAGAGAGACTAGGAAACCAAATGCCACTAGAGGTTGTGGAGTCCGGAAAGGTATATACTCTAATCAAATTCTTTAAGCTTTGTACCAAACTGAAGGTTGGAGATGGCTCTAAAGTTCTTTTTGGGAACATCTTTGGGTTGGCGATATTCCCTTTAAGGAGGCCTATCCTAATATTTACTCAATAACTTCTACGAAGAAATGGACACTCCAAAGATGCGCCGCAACCTTAAGTAACGGGGGCAGTTGGAATTTGGGTCTAGATAGAAGACTATCACAACTCCAAATCAATGAAGCTATCTCTCTTATATCAATGATTGAAAATGTAACTACAGGGGACGAAGAAGATTGCATCTCTTGGACAGTCGACAAGTCTGGTTGCTTCTCAGTAAAGGCTGCATACTCCTTCATTATTAAAGAGCAAGATTTGGAGGTAAAGAACCTCAGCATTTGGTCAAGGTCGTGGCCGCACAAAGTCGGTTTCTTTTTGTGGCAAGTTTATCACAAAAAATTGGCCACAATGGATTCCCTCTACAAACGCGGTAAGCTAATTGTAAATGGTTGTTTAATGTGTCGCAAGGCGGGGGAGAATCGTAGCTCACCTCCTGTTCCATTGCACTATGGCTTTCGCTGTTTGGAGACATTTCTTCTCATACTCGAAACAATTGTTGGTAATGCCAAATTGTATCGATCTTCTCATTAAGGGCTGGGAGAGCAAAGTTCACTTCTTTGGTCGGCCAAACTCTCTGGCAACTTCTCCCGCAGCTATTTGTTGGACCATTTGGAATCGCAGGAATGAAGTCGTCTTCAATGATGGGGCGACGAACGAAGTTGAAATCATTAAACAAGTAAAGTCTCAAGCCTTTTTTTGGTGCCAAGACAAGGACTTTATGCGGGGTATTCAATCGGATCATATCCAAGCTAATGGGATCAATTATTCATTTAAACTTTTTTTGGTTAGTTGTCTTTTGCCTGTTTTAGTTTGCTATGTATCTCTGCTAACTCACTAGACAGGCCCTCGGGTTGTATTCTTCTGCTTATCTCTAGTAAGCTTCTTCAATATAATTTTTACCTTTGCCGATCAAAAAAAAAAAAAAAAAAAAAGTTATAATTACAATGGTTATAACGGCACGTGTAGGGGAGAAATAGAAAGTAGGCTCAGCACTAGACAAGAGTTTGGTTCATGATGCCAGACATCAAACTATGTAAGATATGCATTAGAAACTAGAGCTTGATTAAGACATATATTACAATGGAATACAAGAGATTTTAAGTTACCCGTATCAGTTTGAAGCATAGTTATTGGTAAGTTAACTACACTTTTGCTTTATATTATGCCGAAAGCAAAAAGTATTTTGACTTAGGAAAGAAAAAAGTAAGGCTTGTTGGCTCTACACGTCTGCAAACGAAGTCTGCATGCAGGTTGGTAGCTCACCTGCTATAATTAATTGCACTCAATAATAACCACCACTAAATTCCAGTAAAAAGGATTAAGGTCATCCACTTTTACAATTACAAGACAAGGTTAAGTAGCTAGGTACCAATAATAGATCACTAGCTAGGTAGCATGCACTGTGCAATTTACTTTTTGGAAATGGCTTGAAATGGACAATTGATTCATCCTTATTCTCAAAATGATCACTTGCTTAGCTTGAAAGACATACCAAAGGTAGAATTTCCCAGCTGCCTTAGACCAATAGATACAGTGTATACCAAACCCACATGGTGGATTTTCAATGTTTGATTTGATAAATAGTGCGTTGCAGAAAATGGCAAAACAAAGTCATTTGAAACAAACAATTAGTGTCGTCATTGCTGACCACTAGTAATTAATGGATAAACATACATTACCTACTACTACTATTACTTAAAGAGAGTCCTTTAAGTCCTTGTCGCAACAAATTTGAATTTAGTGCGAGGAAACTTCTTTCCCATGAAGACATTTGGTTTGTTGTTGCTCTCATTCCTTGTCATCATGCATGCACTTGACTACTAATCTCCATTAGATTTTTACCTACAGAGGAGGAAAAGGCTCTCTAGTTTCTATTCCAAAACATCCGGTTTGATAAACTCGGTAACACAATTAAGCCGATTCCAACTGTCCCTGTTTCTCATTTACTCCTTGAAACCATTTGCTTTTTGTATATATTCAAAAGTCTGTGTGCTGATCAACATTAGTCGGAGCTTAGATTAGTGTGGGTTCTGGATTAGATAATCAGAATTGCATACATTAAGAGTAGAACTTTGGGGGTTTTGAATCGGAGTTGCATTTCAGCATCAGCTATTTCTACACTCTCAAAGCCAAAGGTAGTACTAGTCTTTAATTTCTTCCATCTTCTTCTAAATTCTAATTTTTGTTTTTCTGAATTACAAACAAAACTGGAGTTAAGGGGTTTTGAACTACAAATTTTTAATTTTTGGGGTATTTCTAAGTTCATCAATGTTTTCACTTTTCAGATTTGGCTAAAGAATGGAAGAAGAAACAAGAAAAGTATTCCGATTACCATTTTTTAATGAGGAAGAAGATAGAATCAGTAGGTTACCAGATAACATGATTCACTACATTTTGTCTTTCCTTGATACTAGATATGCTGTTCAGACGAGTGTTCTATCCAAGAGATGGATTGGTATCTGGAATTCTATTCCATATTTAAATATCCAGAGGACTTCATTTCCTGAAGGCAGAGAACATGATCAGGGCTTTATAGATTTTGTGGACATGGTATTCATTCTTCGCAATGATGACTCTGATATCCAGAGATTTGGTCTAAAATGGCACAGCTTTGAAACTGATGATGATATTGTGACAAAAAATCTTAAAAGATGGATTATTCATGCTGTTAAGCGTAATGTTCAAGAAATGACCATAGATATCTGTCAAGATCATCATTCTGCTTATGAAATTCCACACCAACTACTAAATTGCAAATCAGTGATCAAGTTGGAAATGCAAGTGATATGTCGTACCATATATGCAGATATTATATTACCGAGATCAATGGATTTACCTCGGCTTAAAGTACTACGTTTAATTGGATTGTCAATCTCCGATGTAGAATTATCTAAAAGACTCTTTTCAAGTTGTCCGGTTCTTGAAAAGTTAGAGATGCTTGACTGCAATATACCAAGGAATGTGACTGTTGATTCTTTCAGCCTTAGGAAGTTTGAGTACATTTGTTCGCATAGATATCTTTGGATGCAAAATGATACTTCGGAAAACAATATCAAGTTATGTGCTCCGAATCTGCAAAGCTTCTTATGCAGTTTCTTCCTGTCACAAGATTATTCTGTAGAAATCAGTTCTCCCCTATCCTCGGTAGGTTTTTATATGAAAGTCAATGCAGAAATTGAAGATGAGAATGCAGAAGTATATCAAGACCTCGGTGCAGAGGAGAAGGAATTATATGCTAGACGCATGGTGAAATTTCTAAGAGCCGTTTATACGGTGAAAGTGCTGAAATTATCATCTGGATTCATTGAGGTATGTTTTACTGCCCATTCATAATACTTCTTGGTTATTAAGATGATTGTCCTATTTGTGTTTTATTTCTAAGTCTAGGATAAGGAGGACGAGTTGACATTAAAAGTTTTGTTATGATATTTTTTATATAACTTCATTAACTTCCTACCTTAAGTAGTCCAGGTTTATTATAGTTGAGAGACATTTTGGCTGCTAAACTATTTGAAATTTGTTCTTTTGTTTGTCAAGGTTCTCTCACAAGCTCCAGACCTATTAGACAGTCAACCACCTCGCTTGTGTAATGTACATCGTTTGGTGCTGGATATGTGGTCTACAAGAGGTTGCTTGCGCTCCATAGCGTATTTACTCAAAATATCTCCTAATATAACTCGATTGATCCTTGAATCCAAGAAGGTAACATTTAATAAGGCATTCCGATTTTTTTAAATTTGCATGTGATGTCGTTCCCACAGTTCTGATACCACATCTCTGTCTTTCATCTATCTCATTGGGAGGCATATATTTTTGTGTTACTGTGTAATATATTTGGAACTTCTGAGGGGTTTCTTATTTAATTTTGACCTATCAATTATTGTGATGTAGTCAAATTTAGCGGAAATTCGAGATGATTGGTAAGCCGGATTGTCGTCGCCGGATATGTTATCTCATCTCGAGTATGTCGAGATTGAAGAGGTGGAAGGATGTGATGCTGAACTCAAAATTTTAAGTTTTTTGTTGAAAACAGCAAAGGTTTTGAGGGAAGTTGCCGTTTACTTTCGTTATAGTGATGGCTCACCTGATAGATTGAGACAAGCAAAGCTATTTATAAAGAAGCTAAGTGCAGTTCCTGCAGCTTCTGCAGGTGTCAAAATGGTGTTTTATTAAAATTCAGTTGGTGACATTGTGAGCTTTTCACTAGAACATGCAACAAATTAAAATAGTTAAATAATCAAATGCAGTAAACTGACTTCAGATACTTTTACACTCGGTCATGAAGTAAAAATTAAATGGTACGGAATCATAACTTTAAGTAGTTTGATATTTGTTGTTTTTGTTCTGCTTTTGTTCTTGGCAATGTCTTATTATGTGAAATGAATGATTGAAATGTCTATTAGGTGCTTAGTTTAAGAATGTTCTTCAGTACGAATTTACTGAACTTTTCTCTACAAAACTATGATGTCCTCTAGCTTCAATATTTTTGTGTCTGCTTCCATTTTCTTTTCTTTTTTGATTCTAAGATGTTGTTCTACTGATAGATTAAAAGGTAATAGAAGGAATTTCCAATACCAATAGTTAATTGCTAATAGGCACACACTCATGATCTTAGTGGTTACATTCCATGATTCAATAAAACACAATCTTTACAAGTCACTCACCTTTGAGCAAGACATAGAACTTGTATAAATTGTGTATTGTCGAACGATCACTTTAGTGGTCCTCCATAGCCCAATATAGGATAGACCTTTCAACACTGACAAGTTAAAACTTTATCATCAATTAACAAAAACACTTCAATGTTCATATTATCTTACAGACCAAAAAAATGCATTTTATTTTCAAAACTATCTCAGACATTTTATCAAACAGTTTTTATGCATATAAATAGACGCAGTTTCTTTCAAAAACAATGAACATGGGAAGTACAAGCAACAACTAACAAATCAATGAATATTACTAATCTAGTATATATAACTGGTCGGAAAATTCTTTATGGAACAAATCAAAATCAAATTTTTAATCAAGGCACAACCTAGATCTGATACCAATGTTGGAAATTTTTGTATACATAAACTCTTCTTTGAAACAACAGAAACATAAAGATCTTTCATAGATTAAAATCATGAATTGTAACAAGTAAAGAATAAGTAGGATATCTGACAAACAGCTTGTAAGTAAGCTGCGTTGTTGGAGAAGTATAAGAATCAACAATTAAGTTTGAAAAGTGAGTCTTCCCTTCTCTCTTAGATTTTCTGTGTATTTAGGATACTCGTTGCATGTTTGATGAGAAGAGGGACTCACCTCCTTTATAGCAATCTCCAATCGTTACCCATTACGAGACGGGAAAATTAGGCTAAGGCCCAACCCATGGATAACCCATAATATGAGACCCCTAGTTAAAAGAAGTTTAAATCTAGGCCCCGAGTTATTAAAAGACATTGATACCCTTATACATATTGTCAAGTCCATAATTAAATAAAATTTAAATTTTAAGCCCAAAATTATTAAAATATAATGTGATGATATTCCCACCACCTCCGACCACTACAACCACCGCCAACCACCTCCTCCAACCACCGCCACTAACCACCTCCGACCACCACCGCCTCCGACCACCTCTGACCACCACTGACCACCTCTGACCACCACCGCCTCCGACCACCACCAACCGCCTCCGACCACCACCGACAACCACCCCGCCGCCGACCAGCACCACCACCACCACCACCACCTCCGGCCACATGCATATTGCAAGTGTATCCGGAAGTTACACATGCATTCAAAAGTGTGTAACGAGAAGTTACACATGCATATGGCATGTGTATCCCGAAGTTACACATGCATATGACATGTGTATCTACAAGTTATACATGCATATCGCATGTAACAGTTATCAGAAGAAGAAAAATATACAAAAAAGATATGTATTGCTTTATTATTCATTTACAATAATTTTTTTGTTTATCTATTAATTGGTTGTTATTGAATACAATAAATGAGTTAAAACACTAAATATGTAAAACGAAATCTTAGAAATGAGCCACGAAATCCACTACTGTTTCTTCCTTTCTTGTCTTCCTCATTACAAAATGCTTCCATATCTATAACAAAATAAACATCCATGAAATTAGATTGGATGAACAAAAAGAATGAAATAATATTATAGAACAACTAAAAGAGTAATTAAGAGTTACACATGCATATGACTAGTGTAACTTGGAGTTATACATGGGTCTCATTAGTGTAACTGGGAGTTACACATGTGTTTGAATGGTACGATGAGAGTTACGCATTCATAAACTTTATATCCCATCAATTAGCAAGTGTATCTAGAAACTACACATCTAATTGGCATGTGTAACTGGTAGCTACACATCTAATTAGCATGTGTAACTAATAGTTACACATGCATCTCACTTGTGTAATTAAGAGTTACGCATGTATCTAATCAGTCTAATAATCAGTATTATCATACCTTTTTACAAGCAAATATACATGCGATGAACTACAAAGATATACATGGGAGGGGATTAACACAAGCAGAGAAACAACTCAGAGAGAAATTCTTTCTACAGAATGGTGGTTTGCTATTAAAGTAGCAAATAGGCTCACATGAAGGTGACATAGGAAAAGCTACTACCTGTCCACCCATTATGTAATCCGAAGACAATGCATTATTGTTATACCTCGTCTGAGGCATGTAATTGAGATCTAAAATGTGGTTTTCAAGAATTATTATCTCATATGAAGGACAAATGATTAAGTCAACAGGGTTGAGCTTTTACCTCTGAGGTGGCAACGACACACTATTCACAGAAATATGAATCCCATGCTTCGTATGAAACAATGCATCACGCTGAAAATTGCAACACAGTAGTCAGTACCATACAATACAAGATCCCTAAAATTTTCAAAGTGAACCAAAATCAATATCCGAATCTAAAAGCAATGAAAGAAGACAGAGATGGAAGGAATTTAGCACCAGAAACAACCACTACTCATAGTTCTGGTTCTAACTCTACTTTTCTTTCCTTTTTTTACCACATTCTCATTAGATTTCACATTGGATCTAGCAAAATCATCAACATCTTCCTAGTCTAATTGTTAGTTACACATGCATTTTCCTAATGTAACTAAGAGTTACACATGCATATTCTCAATGTAACTAAGAGTTACAAATGCTCACAGAATGTTGAGAATTGAGAAGAGAAGCAAAGTACTTGGAGTTAATTTTTACCTCCCATAGTTTTGCTGCAGTATCTTGAACCTAACACCTTGTGTTCTTATTTGTTTTACCAATTTTAGCACGACAAGTTACGTGAAAAACAAAATTAAACAGCAAAAAAGCTCAGTTGGAGTATGACAACTTAAACCTATAACTGAATAACTAAAAGTTACACATATCAAACCTAAACATGAAGCATGAAAAGAAAAACCCAACCGCAATACTTCATATATGATATCAAGGTTCGGGCATTCATTCAATCAACTGCATTCATTAATGTAAAAGAACATTTTATATGCTAAGGCAATTAAAAGAAGTAAAGCAACTAAAAAAACATAGCTAATTGGATGTGTAACTAGTAGTTACACATCCAATTAGCATGTGTAACTTATAGATACACATATACTTAGCTTGTGTACCTGCCAACAACTTGTTTATCTGGCTCCAACAAGGCGACTACAGCAAACCACATACTATCTCTAACCCGTAAACAAAATAAAACATATTCATCAATCTCGTAAATGGAAATGAAAACATGTATACAACATACAATGCGCATCAGAAACCCTTGGCGGCATAATATCCATCAAAATATAACTGCAAAAAGTGTATAACAAAGGCATATCCTCACCTCAGGAGTGGCTACAGAGTTACAGACTCGACAAAGTAAATTCGACACTCAGCAATTCTGCTGACCACCTAATCTGGCACCTATACGTACCTATACCTCCAACATTCATACCTTAGCTCCAACTCCAACACCACCACCGGCTCCAAAACCTGCACTTATACCACCACCGCCACTTATTAACCAAAGGAGATCCTTCATACAAAGAATTTCACTAACAAAAAGATAAAAAAAGATGCTACTCAGGATGAACACGCTAAATGAAACAGTTAGGTTTCATGGTGCTTAGCAGGTACACATGTAATGGCTTGTGTAATCTCCAGTTACACATCCATATGTCTTGTGTAATCTCCAGTTACACATCCATATGCTTGTGTACTCAGAGCATATAAATTATCTTCATCATCTCTAGAAACAGGGATATCACATAGAGCTACTCAATAAATAAGATAAATTGACACTTAAATGGGATAAACATCCCCTATGAAATCAACATAACCATCACCATCAGTTACTTCAACAACTACACAAACACAAGCACTCAAGGCCATATTCAATATGTAGTCACCAAAAGCTTTAAATGTAAAACAAATCCAATATGTTGCAACTAGTTACATCCTATGTTACTGTAACATCATTTATAACCAAAATAACAAGACAATAATAGTATAAATAAGAGTTACACATGTGTATGACTAGTGTAACTGGGAGTTACAGATGCATCTGAATAGTGTAACTGAGAGTTACACATGCATTTTGGATGTGTAGACGCAAGTTACACATGCAATTAGGATGTGTAGACGAAAGTTACACATGTGCGAGTAATCATCAAAATGAGAAAATTGAAGCACAATGAACAACTCTCTAGCTTTAGTACCACTACCAGCATCATCCATGGGCTACAAGCCCTACAACACAAACCTATTTTTTTTCATCATATAGGGACTCCATTTGGTCGTCCAATTAGTGTCTATACTTTTCTTTTTCATTTATTCCAAATTCAAAGTGATCATATTATCACTTTGTCCGTTCTTGGGTTTGGTATCCGATTCCATCTTTAACTTTTCTTTTTCTTTAATTTATTCCAAATTCAAAGCCATCATAACTTTTCTTTTACTCTATGAACAGAATCCGGATTAACCTTTTCTTAATGCAATTAATTAACTAACTTTCAGAACTAAGTTTTTTTATTATGTTCTCAATCTTCTACAAATAGATAGACACCACAGACTCTAATAACACATTCCAACAAACACTTTTCTTCAGCTTCTGCATTTGTTTCTCTCTTTGCGATTCCCCATCAATCATCATATAGCCAATCCAATCCCAATCTTGTTCCTCAGGAAAAAAAAGAAAAAGAAAATCAATCTCAGTCTCTTAATATCAATTTATAATGGCGTTCGGGGGTGTTCTTACTAGTGGTGCATCTGAAATGTTAAAAAATCTGGTTACTCTACTTGGAAATGAGATTAGTCTTGCTTGGGGTGTTAAGGATGACCTGAAAATGCTTAAACAGACATTGGAGCTTATTGAGGCTAAAACATCCGATGCAGAGACCAAGCAGGTGAACGATGCCGCGGTTTCACTTTGGTTAAAAAGGCTCAAACAAGTTTCTTATGATGCTGATGATCTTCTCGATGAATTTTCTTACGAAGCCATGCGCCGATCTCATAAGAAAAGTAAGGTAAAAGTCTTCTTTTCATCCTCCAATCAACTTGTCTTTCGTTTCAAAATGGCACATAGAATCAAAGGCGTCAATAAACAGTTTCATCAAATAGCAACTGGTATGGAAAGATTTCATTTCCAAACTACTAATAGTACTAGCACTGGTGGGTACGAGCAACATAATAAGCGGCTAACTACTTCATTCTTTGGAGATGCTTCTAAATTTGTAGGGAGAGATGCAGATAAATCAAAGATAGTTAAGCTGTTAACAACGACGAGCATGCCTTCGTCATCATCTTTACCATCAACTTCTTCTTCTGTAAATTCTAATCAACTAGAAAATGTCTCCGTCATATCCATAGTTGGTATGGGGGGACTTGGAAAGACCAGTCTGGCACAATCTATTTATGATGATAAATCAGTAGAAAGATTCTTCGACCAAAAAATGTGGGTGTGTATTTCAGATGACTTTGATGTTTATAGAGTTTTAAAAAACATTATGGAGTCTGTCACTGATTCTAGATGCGAAGATTTCTCAAACATTGATGTATTAGTAAAAAAATTGAGAGAAAATTTACAAGGAACTAAATATTTGCTAGTTCTAGATGACTTATGGAATGAAGATCCCATAGAGTGGAATAAACTTAAGAGTGTTCTAGACTGCTGCGGCTCTGTTGGCAGCAAAATTATAGTCACTACACGCAGTCAAAAAGTTGCATCGGTGGTGCAAGGTGTAATCCCTCCTTATAATCCAAATGTATTATCTGAAGCGGAGTGTTGGTGTATTATCAAGAACAAAGCTTTTTCTCCCGGCGGGGCGTCTGAGACTACAAATATGAAAATTATAGGAGAGCAAATAGCGAAAAAGTGTGGAGGTTTGCCGCTTGCTGCAAACTTCTTTGGTTGTCTTATGCACTCACAGAGCGAGGAGAGACAGTGGTTGTCATTAAGAGACAACGAAAGCTTAGAAACACCAGAAAATCATAGTGGGGGAATCATACCGATATTGAAATTGAGTTACGATACTTTACCATCCCATTTGAAACAGTGTTTCTCGTACTGTTGTTTATTTCCCAAAGATTGGGAATATTTTAGAGAAACATTGATTCGATTGTGGATGGCCGAAGGGTTCATTCATCCGCCATCTAATGGAGGAAATCGAAACTCACTCGAAGATGTTGGTAATGATTACTTCCTTAGTTTGTTGTCTAGGTCTTTCTTTCAAGATGTAGAAAGGGATGACGAGTTAGGTGACATTATATCGTTCAAAATGCATGATTTAGTACATGATCTTGCATTAAGTGTAGTTGGCAGCCATGAAGTTACGATTCTGAAGAAAAGTGAAATGAAAAATGATGTGTCTCAAATTCGTCGGCTACGGTTAATCATGGAAGGCAAACCACAAGAAGAAGAATTTGATGTATTAAAAAATGCAACAAAATTGCGGACAATTCTTTCCCAAGAAGAAGGTTTTGTTTTTCCGAATCCACTAAGTAACAAGCGTCTTCGTATAATACATCGGCTAGGCTATGATCACGGAATTCTGAAAACTATATCTTCCACTTTGAAGTTTAAACATATGAGGTACCTTGACCTCAACTATTCTAATCTTGAAGATGTTCATGACGTGTCCATTAATCAACTCTACAATCTGCAAACTCTCTGCCTTGGTCAATGCAAAAATGTGCAAAACATTCTCAACGGAATTGGCTCTCTGATTAATTTGCGATATCTAGATCTCTCTTATTCAGACGCCACAGTCTTGCCAACAAATATTGGGCAGCTTCAGAATCTATCGTCCCTTAGTATTTTTGGTACAAATATCTCAGAGTTACCCGATTCAATCTCTCTCCTCTACAGTTTAACGCAGTTCTACTTCAGGAATTGCTATCAATTAAAAGCACTGCCTCGTAACTTTGGAGCTCTGACACAACTAAGGTCACTTGATTTGCAAGGTACTAGAATAGCAGAATTGCCCGAGTCTATGACTAGCAACATCTGTAAATTAGAGTTTGTGGAATTTGGAATTATGTGTTGGTTTCCAGAAGACATCAAGAATTGGGTGGAATTGAGACGGCTAGAGCACCGTGGGGAGAGAGGAAATTCAAGAATGCCTAGAGGTATCGAAAAGCTAACTCGTCTCGAAGTAATAGATCCTTTTATCGTCAATAAAGAAGAAGAGGTCTCCAATATCCAAGAATTAGCAGATCTAAACTCCCTTCGGAAGTTAGTGATAGTAAATCTAGAGAATGCGAGAGGTGGTAAAATTGAGGCAGAGAAGGCAAAATTAAAAGGCAAGCAAAACATTCAAATTTTGTGTTTAGCGTGGGAGAATTTACAAGCAGCAGAAGAAGAAGTGGATGCTAATAATTCTGTTTCGGTGTTGGAAGGTCTCCAACCTCACCCTAATTTGGAAGAATTATTCATCGAGGGTTTCCCCGGTGTAAAGTTTCCGAAGTGGATGGGATCATCTTCTTGTCTTCCTAATTTAGTGCAATTATATGTTGAAGACTGCAAGAGTTGTACAAAGTTAGTGGGCCTGGGTCAACTCCCGTGTCTTCAGATTCTTTTATATACGAAGAATGTATTCGGTCAAGTGTTTAGGTAAGGAGTTTTACTACTACCAAGAAGAAGTGGAAGAAGAAGAAGGCAAAGGTTCTGCTACAACAACAAGAACATTATTTCCTTCCTTGGCTAAGTTGCGCATTGAGAACATGGAAAATTTAGAAGAATTAATGGTCTGCCCCTCCACAGCCTGATAGTTCCTTTCCTTGCCTTGACAAAGTAGAGATCAAAGAGTGCGGTAAGTTGACATCTATACCAGATTTACGGCCTGCTTCTTTCACGGAATTAACCATAGAGGGTTGCGAAAATTTGAAAAGAGACCAACAAAAATAGGTGCACCTTCTCATTCTCTCTTTTAATTTTCATTTCTAATTTTTGTAATGTTTTAAAAAAAATCTAATAATGTTGCGATTTTACAGGATTCAAATTGGACTACTTGAGAAGAATGTAAAGCTATCTGATCTAGTTTACCATGTCACGGCAATATCACGTGCATCAGGGAGGAGGATGCGCGTAACTCATTTTCCAGTGCAATTGAAGAACAATGACAGTCTAAATTTCAGTTTTTGTATTTGTTTTGATGATTAATGATATATTTTGGTGGCGTCTGTGGTGCCAACCTAGTTGGGATGACAGTCCCCAGCGTGGTGATGCCATATAAAGGTCTTATTGAAGTCTAGTGTTTTGTATTCTTTGCTTTCTCTTTTAATTGTGTAATTTTTCCCTGTTCTGGGTTATTTTTCTTTCAAGTCATTATTGATTCAAGAGGATATGCAGTCAATCAGCTTAACACGTCCAAGCCAGTCAAGAAGATCATAATCCATAATTATGATTACCAAAGAGATTCGACACTCTATAAATCCAGCATCAAGCAAAAGTAGAACACTGAGATTTGATGCATAACACATTTATCAAGTCTCACTCGATCCTTAAAAACGCATGTATGGAATGTCTTCCCGTTGGATGTTATAGAATTGGCAATCCAACAAACCATAAGCCGGATAGAGAAACAAAATGATTTTGAATATTATAGACCTGATAGTTAGTGTGATTAATGAAATGATTTTGAATAAAGATTTGAGATTAAAAAATCAGATTTTTAAAAAAGAAGTAGAATTATTGAGAGAGAAAAGTTAGAGAAGATGAAGAAGAAAAACATGAAAAATTTAAAAAAAAAATTGAGTTCACTAAGCTAGACTATTCAAGTGATGAATTATTTCTTAGATGGTGAATGTATTCTTCCCCAAAGCCAATCTCAAGATGAAAACGATAGATTTTACCAACCACAACCGGGGGAAGACTATTTGGGTACCCAAGTATGCTCTAAACTTAGATAATGTTGGTTGAATTGGTCCAAATTTTCAAAACAATGTGAATTTGTTAAGTAGATTTGGGCTTGTTCGGTTACCTTGTGTGAAGAACATGTAACCGAACTCATCTGAAAGTGTAGTTCGGTTATTTTTTCTAAACACGCAGGTTACCGAACTCTCCAATAATGGAGGTTTTGTGAAGTTCGGTTAACGGACAAGTTACCGAACTTTGTAAATAAGATTACAATGTTATGTTCGGTTTTTCCGAAATGTAACCGAACTTTAGGGTCTATAAGTTCGGTTAGTTTGCAACCAATAGCTAACTGAACTAATGTAAAATAAGATTGCACATTAGTGTACAAAGTTCGGTTGTTTCGCAAACTTCATACCAACCAATATCTAACCGAACTACACACAATTAGTTAAGAGTTCGGTTTGTCAAGGTTTTTTGCGAACAAACCGAACATAGTGGGAAAAGTTCGGTTAAATTGAAACTCAACATAGTGGGCAAAATAGCACAGTTCGGTTACATTGGAATTTTTTTTTTTTTTTTTTTTTGTAATATTGGTAAAGTTCGGTTAGAAAATAGTTTTAGCCTTCTTTGCAAACCAACTGAACATAGTGAGCAAATTTCGGTTAAATCAAAAATCAACATAGTGGGAAAAATAGCACAGTTCGGTTACATTTGATTGTTTTTTTTTTTTTTTTTTTTTTGTAATATTGGTAAAGTTCGGTTAGAAAATAGTTTTAGCCTTCTTTGCGAACCAACCAAACTCTGAGTTCGGTCAAGGAAAAATTAATTCGTGATAACTAAAGTGTTCTTCTTGTTCTTGGTTTCAAAATGTTCGGTTAGCAAACTAGTTTTTTTTTTAAACTATTTCTAACCGAACATGCCTCTGTAACTTCCATTTAAACCATATTTTGATGACTACTGCTAAAAATTTCAATCAAAAACGAATTAGAAGTAATGGATTTGTGGGAAAATACTTATAGATATGTTTGTTTATAAAAGATTGATTAATCGACGATGAAAATTCAATGAATCGACCAGGCTAAAAATTTGATGATTTTGATTAGATTTGTATATGATCAGTTTAGATGATCACAAATTGATGAAGAACAGAAGAAGAAAAATTGTAGAATAGAGGAAGAAGAAGTTGTAGATTAGTTATAATTTTAATTAGGTAAAAGAGTAAATATGTTAATGATTTAAATTACGGAAAATGGATCATTTGTCCAAAAAAATTTAAAACACGGTTCAAATGGACGAGTAAAAAATTTTATGGGTGAAATGGACAAAAAAAAATAGCAAGGATGAAACTGGATTCATCCTGGCTTAAACTTAAAAAAATAGCAAAGATGAAACTGGATGCATCCTGTGTAAAATAAAAATAAGAAAAAATATTTGAAATTGGACAGGATGAAACTGGTTACATCCTTCCTATTTTTAAAGTTTTGTCCATTTAAACAGTATCTAAATCTGACTGTCTTTTTCACCCAGGAAATTTTAATTTTGGTCTTTTTAACCAATTTTATGTTTAAATTAAGTTATATATATAGAGAGGTGGTGGTGGTAGTGGTGGGCGGCGGTGGTGGGAGGAGGTGGTGGTTATTAGGTTAGTTTTAAATTAAATTAGGTTAAGAGTAGGTTAGTCATTTCCACACTTTAGGGCACCCCTTATAACTATAGGGAAGGTGGCCTAATAAGACCATGGTCCCCAAAAAAATGGTTCTTTAATTCATAGCGTTGCATTGCACTGCAGTAAGTAGCGATGGAACTAGGTTTATAAGTAAAAAAGTCTCACCCTGTAAGAATACACAAGTGAAATATAGATTTTAAGAGCCAATTTACAAGTGATAACAACTCACAATTGCTGAAGATGTGTTTTACAAACACTAGAGCAGTTCCTATGGACTCACCTAATTTGAAAACACCCTTGCCTCTTACCATTGTAGACAAGAAAAGAAAAAGATGAATAAGAAGAGGCCCCACTGAACCGGAAAATGTATCGCAAATGTCCATTTTTAGATTTAGTGTATGTATGTATTATTTGTCATTTTGATTGACTCGCAAGTCGTAAGGTATAGGGAAAACATTCAATTGTCAATTGATATGTCTCGGATAGTAACAAGGGTGCTACTCTTCTGTAATTAAAAGAGAAACCAAAACCAAAGTAAAAAATTTAAAAATTAAAGTAAAATGTAGCAGCATTTTGTGTTCGTTGATTAGAGCTTAAGGCAAAAAGGATAACTCATGAATAATGTTAAATTCTCTCATTTTAAATGAAGAGCCTTTTACATGCTAATGCTAGTGGAGAGTACATAGTAGGTGATGGGAGCTATTTGAGATGTGATCTAGATGTTAGCATAGGCTTTGCTGGAAATCCGTATTGTGCTTGTCAAAATTTTAGATTGCAAAAAAATTGCACATCACGGAAAACAAAACCTTGCAAACAAGGCTCTAGCTCCATAGCATGACTATAGTCTGTAGTGACAGTCATCCCAACCATGACTGTCACATCGAATCTTCTTTGTTCAAAATCATGGAACCATTACCATACAGTCATACAGCTCGGTCAAAATCGCGTAGTGAGGTGGCTGCAGGAGCTTTTTCCACACCGAGCGTCTTTGTTTATCCTTGGAAGAGTGCGTGAGAGCATGACTAGCATTTTAGCGGCTTTAGCTTACTGGACCCTGCAAAATAGTTAGGCTGCACATTAAAAGAAGGTAAAAGGGAAAGGACCAATTTTAATTCATAAAGCTGTCGATAGCAGATGCACCTAATTCGTGTTCCGATAGCTTAGTACTAGTAGTATTAGTAAGTTCAGAACTAACCACGAATTCATAGTCCAATGTCGGTATACATATACTATTGACCAACAATATTTTTCTCTAAGACCAGTCACCTGATGTTGTTGCGGTAAACTTCAGAAAGCTTTTAGGAGTTGCCGGACTTGGAAAAATCTTGCACATGGAGGAGCTTGGGTCCTTCAGAAAAATCTATTTCTTTCATATGCTAATTTTGCATTTTAGGATCCTATTTGGTTTCTCTCTTTCATATGCTAATTTTGCATTTTAGGATCCTATTTGGTTTCTCTCGAAGAGTAAATACACAAATTTAAAATAGAGGCTGATATTGAAATTACTGACACAAATTTCTCTATCTAGCCCACTGGTGGAGTTGTAATGAAACCCATATATGTGCATCTATCTATTTGCCACATCAAAGATCAAAATATTGAAGATTTCAATATAGAACATGGAGGATCTTTTCATTATTACTAACAAGTAAATTAAGAAAAATAAAAGTGAGATCTTATATATATATATACAAGTTCAGTAAACCCGCGCAATTGCGCGGGCTGGTTTATTGATACAATTCACCCAATCGTCTCCTTTTCTTGACTTGTCTAGCTTACACTTACACTTAGTAGTAGCTTCTTGTCAATAATTTTTCCTGATCGAAATCGACCCGCATGTAGTCTCAAATACTGCTTCGCTCTTGTTACGGTTGTGTCACAAATAGTGGATTTCTGATCAAGATCAGGTAGCCACACTGAGATGACTGACGTGAATCAAACTTAAACAGATAATCATGACTATACGAACAGATTCCATTAACCAAATATGTTATTCTGGATTGTTTCAAATAATTTGTGTGAATCAACTTTTAAGTATTTCTTCACCAATTCCTTGAACCCTTGGAAGCAACAATATGACAATTCAGTGTGCTTATTGATTCTACTTGGTGAAGTCTCAAATATGCCTCGCCCTTGTTATTCTTGTGTAACAAAAATTGAATCAAGTTCCCTTATTCTTCATCAAGTGCTAACATATTCATCAAAAGTTGTGAACATCTAAAAAAAGTGATCGAACAATTTAAAAGGTAAACCAAACCGCTAAAACAGCACTATATGTATCCACTCCACTCCAAACCATTTTATTCTTTTTCCTATGCGGTCGCTATAACAGTACTTGTCTCCAATGTTACACCACTATCATTCCCATTGTTTCTGATTAGTTCAGAGAGGAGATTAAATTTGCTTCATGTACAACCTGGTTATGTAATGACCAACACCAATTACACCATATAGGACATTACACTTAAACTGTAAAAGAAATTTTTGATTTGTACCGAAGTGTCAAACCTACAAACTACTTAATTACAATTTAAATACTCTATTATGTACTGTCTTTTGACGGATTCAATTGACTACATCGACTTTCAAATTCAGAGATACCTAAGATAATTAAAGCATCCAAATAGTTCTTTAACAATATGAAAGATAAAAATCACTTTAAACAAAATGATTTCTTTATTATTTTTTTTGGTCCAAGAAAATACCTTTGAAGGAGTATTAGTTGAAGCAACAACGATGGTCTTTCCAAAAGTATTAGCAACATCATCTGAACACATGGGTCTTTCTTCAGAAAGTGCTGGCTAAGATTTAGCATCCATTACAGGAGATTCAATGCCTTGTTTATTGGAAAACTTGCACCGATCCTTCTTCGTTGTAATTTTATAATGCTTGACCTGGAAAAATTTCAAAAGAAAGAATAAATCAACACTATAAGATTTCAACATCATTTAATAGCGCTATGAAATGCGTACAACTTTTTTTTTTTTTTTGATCGGTAAATGCGTATAACTTTTACATGGTCGAACTATAATTACAACATCATCCAAACTTATGCCACCAACAAAAACCCCAGTGAGTCGGAGACCAATTATGCAAACAATAACGGTGAAACATGCAATGACAAATACTACTCGTGTAACAACAAAAAACATGTATCAACTTAACTAACCTACTATTCAGAGGGTTGTAATATTCAGCAGAAGCGCTTATAAACTAACAAAAATACATACCATGTGTTACTGTGATGTGAGGATGCTCAACAGAGACCAACATCGATGGAGGAGACACCTCGAAAACTGAATTCCGGTCGTTGTTAGATGGTAAAAGCTCATAAGCCCCAGGCAAACAAAATACATATCCAACTAAAGAAAAAACACACACGTCTTCATTAGTTTGAAACTCGTTTTCATCTTCATAGAGTTCTCACCTTTGTCTTCTCAATTGTAACCTTTGTTTGATTATGCTTCACATCTCTAATATGCACATGTGGCTTAGTTTAGTTAAAATTCATAAATTCAATTTTTGATTTGAAATGTAAATTTAAGAGAACTTTCCAACAAACTACACGATCTCTTGGAAATATATATGAGTACTTGCATTAATTTCTCAATACACATTTTCAGGAACTCTTGAACGATGTAGCAAAGATTACCCAACAACCTAACATTCGTTCATTTCTGGCAAGTACTTTCTCATTATTTTGGCACATTTTTTCGTCTCCAACACTCCAAATTTTGGTTAGTTATTTATAAAGTCTGAAATGTAACTTCAAATGCCATTAGCAACCTACAAAAACAACACCTTTCTGTAAAACAGTTCTTTTAGAAATCCACTTTCCTAACTCACAAAATAATGGACGTTGTCAACCATTTTGCATACAAAGGATTCATAACTCGAAGCCAGATTAGGAAATTAAACATCCATATCATTCATGAATTTTATCAAAACATATGATACGCAAGTGCAACAATAAAAGTGAGAGTGGAAAAAATGGTAGTAGTTTAAAAACAAAACAACAGGTCAACATAAACAAAAGATGGTAATGATTTTAGATGATACTTCATACCTTTAATGCTATGTGATTGATATTATTCTCTCGTTTGTTATTGATGAAACCACGACCAATATAGAAACTTCAATAACACCAAATTCAGGATCATCTAGGAGAAAAAAAAAAGAGAGGGGGGTTTCGGTTTTCTGGAGCCGATAATTGAAGAACAGTGGCAGTATATAGAACATAACTTTAAATAGTTTACAATGGGACGTGTCCGTGTCAATTAAACTTTTTGCAACCTTTTAGTGACTTTTCTTTTCGAAACACGACTCTTTCTTTTCAATGAATTTGCAACCTTTTAGGTGACTTTTCTTTTCAAAACACGACTCTTTCTTTTCAATGCATGGCATGTGGCGCTCTAATATGGAACCCCATTACTGAAGTACAATGTCTCAATTGTTTCTCTGGTCTGGTATCTCAACAACGACCTATGTGTGCGATAATCTTACGCGATCATTCGAACAAATCAGAGTGCAAGCCCAGACTCGGAAAATATATATTTGCAGTTTCAAACAGTCATGTCTTTTTATTAGAGGCGTACCTGTTGGCCAGAAAGTGTCCATCTCTTTCCAAAAGGCACACCTGTTGGTCATTAAATGAAGTTCAAGTGTCCATTCCGTTTAAACTGTTGGGGGATGTATCGCTTGCCAAACGTTTTTTAAACCGTTGCATCACAGGGCTTTCTTCTGGCTATATTCTTTTCTGAAACTTCCGTTTCCAAAGGGTGTTTCATATATTGGCGACTTTTCGTTTAAAAATGCATCCTTCTTTTAACATGACAGGATCAACGATTCAGTGTGATAATGACTTGGATGTGTCTATTCAATATGAATGATGATGTGGATGTATAAGATGACGTGGCTTCATACTTTTACAGAAAAAATTAGAGTGAATATTGAACCGCCACATAAGCCTCAACATCCTCCTTTATATAAAGAAGTATTGATGATATTAAATAACATTTAGATACAAAATCTTCATAACAGATAGATACTAAATTAAGGAAAATAGAAGTGAGATCTTCATAACTGATCTATTAGATTAACATTTCGATACAAAATCTTGCGCTTCTATTTACAAATTTAAATAAAACTAGATTTTATTATTTCTTTGGTTGTAAAACAAGGAATGAGGCAAATGAATTTATCACCGAAGGAGAGGAGAAGAATGTGCCGGAAATATCAAAAGTAAACCTAGACCACCGAAATCAACATTTTGAGAGGAGAAATCATAATGCTTCTTGTTGTTGGTGATGCTGCTAATAGCTTTTGTCATGATTTTGTTGCCGTCCATGAGAACCAATCACATAGACGAGGGATCTTTTTTTTCTTTAACACAGATGAGATGAGATGAGACGAGGAAGGAGGCACAGTTTAGATGAACCCTAGTTGAAAACAACACTACTAGTAGTTATATAAGGGTTTTTACCTAGGGTTTGCTTATCACCGTTTATTTTTATTTACCCATTTGATCTGATGGATGTAACATCTTATATAACTGACCGTAGTTTCTAGACTGAAGTTTTTCCAACAGTACTGATGGTCAGTCCCAGCGGCGGAGCTATGTATCGTCTCGGGGAAGCCATGGCCACCCCAACATTTTGAGAATCTTATATTACCGTACCTATGTTTTATCCTAAGTTTAGTAGGTTAGTGTACGTGGTGTCCCCCAAACGTTGTACTAAATGCAAATTTGTCAGTCAAACTGTCAGAGCAACATAACGTATTCAAACTTCCTAACATCTAACATCTGTCATTTGTTTTTACTTATTTCCTTCATTAGTTAAAGAATTGAGATCAATTAATTCAATTAGGATCCTATCGCCGACTGTGCTGATTCTTTAGGCCTTGTATGCATCAAGTATCATTTTCTATGCATATCGCCAATGCCTGAATACAAATCAAACTAAAATATACCAAAACTGAATTATATAAATTATGCATTACTATTCAAAAAGGAGTTGGGGTCCAGCTTGTTGCTAGGTTACCAACCAAAAGCTTTGTATGATCTAATATATTGATAAATGATATTATAAATTCAGTAACCAAATGAAATTTTTCCGTGCACATTATCGATGCACGTTTTCACAACAAAATGGATAATGATATCCTAAACGACTCTATTTGTGTACATTGAAAAATAAATAGGGGAAGCATTTAACTAAGATTATATCAGAGATGATTTTGGAGATTTAAAAGAGTAGCGAGTTGTATTATACTTCGAGAGATACCCATTTTTGTCTTCTTAATTGACAATAGTCTTTTCCACTACAAAATTTCGACAATTCTATATTGCGTCTTTGGTATGATTTGTTTTTATCATATATGCTATTGTAAGTTGATTTTTGCCAATATTTAAATTCTGGCTCCACGGCTGGTCAGTCCCATGCTCCTCGTACAACTGCTGGTCATTCTACTAAGACACCAAAAAGGGCGCTACACCTAGTCATTGAGATACTCGTGTTTCCTTAGATTCTTGGTCTATGCATCAATGAGAACTTCTTGGTAGCTGAGCTGGTTAGAGCAAAGGACCGAAGATTCATGGTTCAAATGAGCAGGCGAGGCGGATTTTTAGTCAGTCCCATCAGCCGGCCGGTGGGAGCGAGAAGTATGGGATATTTTCAGTCAGTCCCCATCAGCCCGGATCTACGCCGTGTTGCCTTTTTTTGACACTGTTAATTATTGGTTTAAACATTTCTTTTATGTTTGTGTAACCTAGGGGATTTTAGAGTTTTAGTTCTTTTTTTTAGTCTTGCTTGTGTATGCACAAGATATGGTCGGGGTTGTATACTTCCCATTGCTTCACATAACATAATACGCAATAAGAAAATGGAAAACTTAGTTGTACCACAAGATAACTGCTAGCTAAGATTTCTCATTGATGTAATTTCTCAATCTTTTCAGATATCTTTGAATCCTAAAGTTCAACAAAAAAAAAAAAAAAAAAAAAAAAATTGAAACCAAAAAAGATGTCCAAGTAAAAAGAAAGAATCAAAAGTAATATAGAACTGAGAGTCCAATGGTGGCCATAAACATTGATAAGGGAATTTACAGATAACATTCATAGGGGAGTTTATAGATAATGTTTTCAGTTTAAATTTCTAGATAACAAAAGGACCACAGGGTATAAACCTACGTCTAACAAGCCAATGCATCATAATACCAAACTGCAGGTGCTCTTCCTATGATTCAAGTTGTTTGCAAAATCCACAAATCAAAAAAATATCAGTTCCGTTTCCCCATCCCTCATGTAACAGCATCAAACCGCAGAGGTTTGAAAAATTGCTCAGGTTTCCATATACCAAATACTCTACCATCATTTATTCTCAAATTCCTTCTTCGTACCTTCCAGAGAGCTTCTTGAGCGTAATCTCGTTCTACAATTTATTGATTCATGATACTTAGACATTGAATTACAAAACAATTATACTAAAAAAAATAAATGAGAGACATTGTTTCTTAAATCTCAAGGTATAGACGCAGACAATCTTGAACATTTACAAAATTAAGCATATTAGATCCCAATATAAGTAACCTAAATTTAAGGTCAAGATTACACTAAAATCCCCAAGAAAAGGAACAAAAATAAATCAATGAGATGAAGAATTTACCAGATCCAGAGTCATGGAGATTCCTCCATTGATGGGGAAGGGGGATAGATATACCATTCGCCATTTTCCTGCATAAAAAAACTAAATTATGAGCCTAAAATCAAACAACAGAAACAAGTAAGCAACACTAAAAACCATAAAAGAAATTGAAAAGAAAAAAAATACTTACATAAAATAAGTATTTTTTATTGCAGATCCATTGGAGTAAGCAAGTAATACTTAGTTTTGAGAGGAGATATCATTGTGCTAGTGAGAGTGTCAGTGGAATGATGAGGAGAGTAATAGTAGCCATAATGGCGATCAGATCTGTGAGAGATAATGATTTTATTGCAGATCCATTGTCGACAAAGAAGGAATTTGGACAGGAAATTTGTTTTACAAAAGTGTAGTGCAGACTGCGGAAGATATCTTACTAATATATAGAGGTGTCAAAAGGCAGGGGCTATCCTGGGCTGGTCCGCTATTTTGTATAACTTGAGCTAAAGCCTGGCTCAGCCCGTGATTCAACAGGCCCGGCCGGATACAGGCTCTAGACAGGCCCAGGCCAGGCTATGATTTTCAACCTGGTAGCCAGTTAAGGCCTGGCCTGCTTTAGCCTGGGCCTGTATAAGCCTGCTCAGGCCGGCCTGCCATGGCCTGTATATAGTTAGGCAATAATTTTATGGCCTGTGTAAGCCTGTTCATGCCTAGTTAGGCGTTAGTTTTATGTAGCCTAATAAAAAACATTTACTATGATTTGATCCCATGATGTAACAGAAAGCTAAGACCTCTCCACCACTAATCTGCATCAATTTATACACAAAATGATCACCCTCATTTATATTTATAAGTAAATTATTATTGTTTAGAATTTTATTCTAACTATAATTCGGGAGTTTCATAAACCTTATTTATGGTAGATAAGTATAAAAACGGAAATTTGATGAGATTTCTAGATACATAATTAATATAACATATTCATTGATTATTCCCGTTATTTTGTCTTAATTAATCTTGAAGTTAATTAAGGTATAAATATCAATCTATTTACTTACATTTTATAAACAACACATATATATATATCATCTTCTTTCCTATTTCTTTTATTTATTTACCTTCCATAAACAACACATATTTACTACTCCCTCTGTCCGTTTTTATCTGTCCTAATTTCTACTTTGGTATGTCCATTTTATCATAAAGCTCTGTTTATAGACATACTTTTCCCTTAAACTATCAAATATACCCTTTATTTTTATAATCATAAAATTATTTTTAATATCCAAATCTTAAATAATATCACCATATTTATGGAAAAAAACTTACTCAATATCTTTGTATTAATTGTCATTCCTTTTTTTAAATAAAAACATTTATGAATAGTTATAAAATTTCTAATAAACTTCTACTTATTTTAACACTAATAATTTAGTTTTGGTAATAATATATAACATTAAATAGGCTAGTCAAGGGCTAGTCATGACAATTTATAGGATTTCCTTAATATCTTGACTTAGTCAAAGAGGACTCTTAATTTAGGACGGAGGGAGTACTAATATATAAACATTTCTCAAGCTTGCTAAAATTTCTCCAGTAATAAGTGCAATTAATTCACAGTAATTCTATTTAGAGTAAATTAATTAATTTTATGACTATTTACAGCTACGTGAAACAGTTATATTTTTGTCACTGTAAAGTTTAATCACTAAATTACCTTAGCTCAATTGGTTAGGAGCATAGCACAGCCGATCAGTCGTGTTTCCATAATCGTACATCAATTTATCCTCTTGCCATTACTAAAAAGAGGAAGTCAAAGGTTTCCCCTAATGCTTGCCTAAGTTACCACAGTTACAAGTAGGATGTTTCAACAAAATTAAAGTTTCATCTTCTTCTTCTGGAAGTTTTATAGGAATGATTAAGAGAGTAGTAGAAGTAAGAATAATTGTGTCAAGATCATCAGTTAAATAGAAACATTTTCTTGCAAAACCATCCATTATTCACAAACAATTTCTTTTTTCGGAAGAAAAATTCTGAGATCTAACAATTTTGAAGTTTGTTTTAGGCTGAATAGAAGATGAAGTTTGTTTATGGACGGCTGAATTTAAAATATTTGTAGGTTCCCTAAAGGTTTTAGGGTTTCATAAAGAGTTTGATGAGTGATCCAACGCCGTTGGACCAACGGCCCAATGAAGAATTGTTATCATCTTCTTCACTACCACTACTATCATCCCAATTCATAGCATTTGCACTGCACTGCTCGATTAGGAGCTTTTAATTTGGTCAACTCCTTAAGCTTTTATAAGCAAATGCTAAGAGGCAAAGGGTCTTTCAAGTTCATCTATATGAGTCTAAAAATAAAGTTTCACACACCAACAACGGATTGGAGACATTAAAAGTGTGAAAGTCACCATGTTGCAATTCATATAGGACTGCGAGTGTCATGCCGATTCAGAAATATTATCAATCATAAGGGAGCTTTTTGACTTTGTCTTCAGTTTAAGTTTGCTTAAAACAAGAGGAACACCCTGTAGAAACCTACGTCTAACAAGACAACTACATAGTAATACGAAACTGCAGGGATTCTTCTTCCATATTTAAGTTATTTACAAAATCGAAAAATCAAAGACGTAAATAAATTATTACATTTGGACTCCAATTCCATTTCACCATATTGATTTCCCTTTCTTAGTCAAATTCTGGCACACCCTTCAAGTAATAATACTGGAAGCAATAGTCTCACGATCATAACTTCTTTTAAAATCTGGGACGCTCCCTGGCGCTAATATCCCAAAGTTTCTTGGATGTAGCTGTCACTTCAGGTTCTGCAATTCATATGATATGATAATGTTAGCATTGTTCTATCAAGGATAAAAGACTGGTAAACTAGCATACCCTTCATGTCTCTAGTCTACAGTGTACAGTCTCAATAACAA
>JAJJWW010003339.1:0-218682 GCA_023531295.1 Papaver armeniacum
TGTGTTTTCTCTCGTTGTTTTTCCTTGTTCTCGAAATAGGGGCGGAGAACCTATTTATACAAGTCATCGAGTCTTATTCACGTCTCTCGTGGGAAGTGGAGAAGTGGAGTGATGGAGTAGTGGAGTTGTGCGTCCAGGATACCACACCACGCCTTGCCCACTTCTCCCGTTCATCTCTAACCGTCCATGACTTCCTAACACGTTCTTGTGATGGCGCGTTGCACGTCGCACGACGTAAACCGCTGCACCAATACCCAGATGTATCCCCGCCAGGACATGATTGATGTCCGGAATGTGTGGATCGTGGATCCACGAGAGATAGGCATGTAATGTCGAATTGAATAATCGCGTTATTCAGAAGTCGATACTGTGAAGTATCGTGTGTATTTTATGCGTGTACCGCATCATGGTGTGGTAAAGTGATGGGTAATGACGCCTCACCGACCAATTAACCCCGACCGGGGTTGTATAACCAGCCGGTGAAGTTGGACGGATGAGATGATCTTCGGTGACACTCAATCTCGCGACCGTTAATGAGATTAGGTTTTTGAAGAGGCGCGCAGTCATCACTCTTCGACTTGGTCGAAACCAAGCATGGGAAGGATTTCGAGAGGACCGACCTGCGTGCGTGTCAGATAGCATGTCTGGTGCACACGTCCATATCTCACTGTCCCATGAAGGTGCGATCTAGGCCACTCAATTTGACCGCAAAGAGGAGTGGTTGAGATCGATTTTGCAACGGGGAATTTGATGCGCAAAAAGCCGCGCACCATGCTCTTTTCAGGCGCGTGTTCCAAGACGACCTAACTTGGCTGGTCTCGGCCGATTGGTTTGACGCGGAAGATGATAGCCGGGTGTTCACGCCTACACACGATTATCCCACGTAAACGTGACTGCGAACCACTCAGACCGTCCGGGCCGTAAGTCGAGAGGTCGAGATCAGTTTGCGGCTTGGGAGGTTGTGACCACGCAAGTTCGGACGTGCGTTTTGGGATGGCCGAGGCATGATATGCCTCGGCCGATCAAGTGAGGGGATAGTACGGGCCCACGAAGTGGTCGTGTTTGTGTATGACCGGACACAAGCAACCTGATTCTGTGACCCTCGCGTTACGTGCCTGGGAGAAGACGGGGACGTCGTGACGCTTTGAAACCCTAATTTTGGATTTCTTGGCACTCGTGTGCCCCATGCTCCCTTTGGGCGTCTGGTGGCGACCGACCATGGCTGGTCCCGGCCGATTGGTCAAAGTACGTAGGCGGGCCCACGGTGATGCGTTGTTTGACATGCTACGTGGGCCCCTTTGAGTCTACATTCTCCACACCCTCCATCTATACCCGCGAAGCATGGATGGTCGAGGCGCTGCGACGACATGTAATATGCCGCAAACCCTAATTTAGGGTTTTCCTGTCCATAGTTGCTTGGTATGAACGTTTTTGGCAAGCTAAGGCCAATGGCCGAGGCCATGCGGGGCCTGGCCGGTGGGTATCCCACGTACACCGCTTGGGGGTGACGGAACCGGGATCCGGGTCATCCAATCATGCTTATGGAGTCGGATGATCTGCGGTCATATCCTGGTCGATACGGGCCGGTCCGGATGTTAATCCGGGCTAGTATAATAACACACACCGAGAGGGGCTCAATCGGGCCGGCCTGACTCCGCCGGGAGTCGGCTCATCGCGGGTATTTCGTACATGGTTTCATTATAGCAGCTTGGAGATTCGTGTTACTGCGCAAGAGTAACACCCGGGCCGTCATGCCACATCCGATAATGCAGTGCTGGAAATCTGGCGAAGTACGAAATTCACGGATGACGTGGATTGTTGCCACATGCTCCAACCCGGAGTGGAATTTCATGTATTCACGAGAATGGGATTGTTGCCACATGCTCCATTCTTGGTGAATTAAGGCGAGGGAGTACCAACACTGACCAATGGCTTTATCTTTTACAAAGATGCCGGCGCATAATTTTTCCGGTTCCTATGCTAAATTTAACCTTAAACGAAAATCCACCATCAACATTAAGTCCTCCGCCTAGCACATAATGGTTACACTATTTGGTGGGGCAGGCATGAGGATGCGTCATATGTTATATCTGCCCGAAATGACCAAGCTAAAGTGAATACATATTTACCGGGATAGTTTCACAGTCGTCGACGTCGCGACAGGCCAGCTAGTTACGGTTGAGGATGCGAAGAAGGAAACATGACTTGATCGGGTGAGGCCGCTTTGGTTCTCTCTAGTATATGAGCCTCAGGCCCTACTTCCTTCATGTGTACTTCTTTTATCATACTAACGCTTCCCTCGGGCATATCCGATAAGCCTTGCTGATTGCTATCCCGGAATTAGCGAAGCCTTAACCAGAGGTGGCAACCACAGTAGAGCTTCTTTTCCTCACGGGGATTCGTCGACTTGTGAGTTGTAGAAGAATCATCTCTCACGATTTATTCTACATCTCGGCATTTGGCTCTCGATCTTCGCATTAGCTCGATCGATCGATTTGATTTATTTATTTTTATTAGGCACTCATAACCTCCTCTTCTTTGCGCGTTTTATCATGGAAGTTACGGCTGACGTTACATTCTGCCAGCTCTAGAAAGAAGTTTCTCGAAGTCGACAAGCCCGAAAACCATGCACACAAAGAAGTATTGGCTAAGATCAGGCCTTCCACTTCGCGAAGTCGGGTCGTGCTACTACGGAGGGTTATGCCCATTCCCACACCTTCGTAGGACGAGGACGTATCCGTGCACTTTGCTGCGATTGACATGGAGTGAGCTGGTGGAGAGGCGCGAGCGTAGCGTCACGAGACACTAGTAAGCGCAGAGGCGCAGAAATTTGCGGCGGCGGTTCGAAGAGGAGGAGAGTTGAGCATAAACGACCTCCGAACGCAGCCACAAGTGTGATCACCCGATCCGGGACGCGTGATAATTCTTGATTCGATACGTATGAATCCCGAACACTTGAAAGCAATCCGCGTGGCCCCTAATATTGATGTGCCTTTTGATACCCCGTTGATGATGTTGGGATGGAGCGCGATGCTCGTGAGATGCCCGGCGTGCGTACGCGGAGATCCGGAGAGGGAGCATCATCAGGTGATGGAAAAGAACCCAACGGTGGCTAGCAAAGCAGGCTCGACCCCTCTGGCGACTAAAACCTATTTTCTTTTTTCTTCTTTCAAAGTATATTTGTACACTCCGAACATCTTCCTTGTACCCAGGCAGGGCCGGTTCAAGGTTTTCTTCCCATTTGATTGTTTGAATAATTTTTTTTTTTTATAACCATTTGCCCGCTTAATCGAATCTTCTCAGCGCAGTGGTGTGCCTTCTGCGCTTAATTCTTTTGTGATGAGCGAAGTAATGCCATAATGAATACTCACTGACTGCTGTTCTCGATGCAAGATCTTCCCCGTCCTTGTTGGACGTGATGGCTCAAATCATTTTCCTTTGTGCACGCTGTTCTATTTTCTTCTTCCCATGGAGATGTTTGCTTAGGATTTCCTTTCTTGCTCCCGGGTTGATTTAGTTCTGACTCGGACTTTGTGTTTTTAGGGGTAGAGGGTTCTTAGATGAAATAATGCTTCAACTAAATTAAAAATTGAAAATTGAAACCCTAACTATGAATGCAAGTATTGCAATCATTTTCTCGGGGAATTACAAATATGACATGAAATTGTAAAGGAAACACGCCGGATAAAATAGCACATCGTTTTAAAGGGCGGAGGACGCTCGGAAAGTGGTAGCGACAAATGTCTTAAGTTTATGAGTGGTTTGAGCCATTGTGAGTGAATCGTTAAGCCTTCTAGTTTATCGGTGTTGATGAGCTTGCGATGAGCGCCTAGGATAACATCTCACTACCGTGCATGGTTCATCTTCTCTTTCGGTGGGTGAGTCGGTGGAGTGGCCATTTTCACCGTCATGCTCCCGACTTCAACGTAGTCGTCTTCTTCGTCACTGTGTCTCCAATTCCAAACGGCTTGGGCGTGCAAATACTTGGACCTTCGTCTTATCGTCTTTGACCAAGGCAGCTTCTACATTTCTTGATAAAACGCTTGAAAGGGCCGGCTTCCCATTCACATCTCTTAGTCGGGGTTGGTTCGTTGTCGGAGTCGACCCGGACTTGTCGAATGAGGGGCGGTAAGTCAAGGAAGGTTCACGGACGAGACTTACTTCGAGCTCGAACTTTTCAATGTATGCCGACAGTGCTCTCTCCGAGAAGTTGTGTCACATTGGTAAGTTGGTGCGTGCATCGAATGGCCCATCGGAGGTCCAGAAGGCGTGTTGGAGATTCTTTCGGTATCGAAAGCCTGGGTAGAGGACAGCACTCTAGTATCGCTTTGTTGTCATGCATCCAAGAGCGTCCTAGGATCATGTCGACTATGTGAAACTTTGCTTGCGCGGAGGCATCACCCAATTTGACTTCAAGATCGATGCATCCATATGCATCTCTCGAGCTCTCTCCGTCGAATCTTTAACCACGCTGGGTGACGAGTAGCTTCCCTGCTTCAAAATCTTTGCCGCTCTCAAGGTCTTGACAGTAATGATGTTAAATTCTAAGCCGATCAATCAACGCGTTTATCGAACTCAACGTCTCTCAAACGAGTGACAGCTTAGGAGTCCCCGGTTCCATTGCTCACGTCCTTCAGGGAAAGGCGGTTCCTGAATCACCACGGTACAAACGCCACTCGACACAAGGTGGTTGAGGGCCGTAAATATGTCTCGACGCCATCCTTTCGGAGAAGTACAAGATTTCACATATGTGCTCCATCATAGATTGTACGGCCTTGCGAACGTAATCCCCGCAAATCATGCGGCCCCGATAGTAGAGGGTCTCATGAACACCTTCGTTTCCCAAGCTGGAGTTCCCCTGTCTCTACCTTTTCCCCGAATATTTGTTTCAACCTATTACAATCTTCGGTTGGATGATGGACAAACCTGTGGTAGCAACAATATCCCGGATCTCGCTGCATTCTTCCTGGCTGGAGGACGTCCGATAGGGCACTTTACGGCGTCGTCTTGGATCCACGCTTCCGAAGAGCTCTATCACTTCATTCATGGGAAAAGGAAAACCCGTGTCTTTAATGTTTCAGTGTAGAGTTTTGTCTGTCTTTTCGAGAGACAGTCTTGTGTGGCTGGGATGCTCGCTTGGTTTGTTGTTCCGTTATCGGCTTTCCTTTTTTCTCCTCCGCCTACTACACTCACGTAAGGACCAGCTGTTGTATTGTTTGGTTCGTGAGACCGCCGCTTCCTCGACTTTCACGCAAATCTTCACTCGAACAACTCGGTTCTTTCTAGTGATGCTTGGCAGCGGTTGCTCGAACGTTTTGCAATCTTCGTGGAGTTCGGGAGAACGTTTGAAAGCCCGTATTCTCTAACGAGCGTGATATATGGGTATCATCCCATCGATGCACAATTCCACCAATTGTCGTTCGGTGACATTCTCGGGTCGTGACAATCTAGCGCTTGGGTTCGAACCTTTTAACGAAGTCGTTGGGATGTTCGTTGTTCCGCTGAGAATTCTTGCAGATCTGAACGTGATTTGTTCGTACACGAAGAAATACTTCCTGTATAAAGCATCACCATCTCGCTCCAATCTGGATATGTCTGTTAGGCGCAATGTTGTTGTACCAGGTGTATGCCCTCCCCGTAAGTGATTTCGAGAATTTTTTAGGCGTAGAACATGATTCGCATCCATGTTCCCCTAAGCGATTCCAAGAATCGAGAACGTGTCCACTGGGCATTACCGACACCGTCGTAGAGGGAGAATCTGGGGAGAGGTGTATCCTCTCGGAAGAGGATTCGTTGCATATCTTCGAGGGTATGGCGGTTGGTGTTTGGTACGCATCCGTTAGATTTCCTTTGCCTCGGCTTTGAAGGAGTCGTTCCGGATCCTCACGTGCATGTTGTCATGGTTGGTTCCTTTCTCTTGAGTATCTGGGAGTAATACGAGCTTCTTCACCCATGCGTCCGGTGGAAACGCTTGTTCCGGTGAATTGAAGGTATCTCTTGTTGTCTCCAAAGATTGACATGAATCCTCGCGGCAATCGTTCGACCAAGATGTTGAGGAAAGTGAGTACCTCTTTTCCGAAACTGGCGCCATATCACGTTTGAGTCTTAGCAAGAACTTCATGTTTCTCCATCAAGTCCGCAATGGTAATGGACTATGGTCCTCCTCTGTGCTCTCCGGCTACTCGTCCCGACGAGGAGTAAAGTTGTTGCTCGAGTGACCACGTGGAGGCGTTACACTTCGAGGAGATGCTGGATTTGCGGCCGCTCCGCGCTCACGGTGACGGAGGCGTTACACCCCATCGGATGTCTCCCCTCCTCCGCTAGTGTTGGTGATGAGGTAACATGGCTCCTCGAGATGCGTTGGCTACGTAGCTCCACCGGCGAGTACCTCAACACCGGAAAGTGCTATCCGAACTAGCTCCATCCGAATCGATTGCCTGGATCCGACTCCGAGTTCTACCATCTTGAAAATGAATTGTTGATCGAATTGGTTCTAAGATTTACCCTTTTTGAAACTCGATGAAATTGAATCGGATTTCGAAGAAATTGACTTTACAACCGCAGAGATTAACCTCATCGGGTCGCCAATTGTTTATGGGCGAAACTACTCCCTGGCGTGATCAACTTGGGTGTGGATGAGAAATGAATTTAAACCTTAAACAAATGCGACCGCAGCGGTGAGTGCTTGTAGATTCGAGAGATCAATCTGTGCAAGTCCGGCCTAAACCAAGAAATGGCCGTTCTGCATTTGTTTCGGCTACAAAGTGAAGGAGATGGGTTGATCTTAGGAGGAAGCGAAGAAGGTGTTGAGATTGTGAAGGTGTAGACTTGCTTATGACTTGTAACGGAAAGTGAACAAGCTTACGATTGCGTAAGTGTGCTCGGGTGTTTTCTTGTTGTTTTTCTCCGTTGGTTTTCCTTGTTCTTGGAAATAGGGCGAGAACCTATTTATACAAGTCATTGAGTCTTATTCACGCTCTCGTGGGAAGTGGAGGAAGGGAGTGATGGAGTAGTGGAGTTGTACAGGCTTAGGATACACGACTCGACTTTGCCACTTCTCCCGTTCATCTCTAACCGTCCATGACTTCCTAACACGTTCTTGTGATGGCGCGTTGCACAGCCGCACGCCGTAAACCGCTGCACCAATACCCCGAATGATGTATCCCCCGGGCTTGTGACATGATTGATGTCACGAATGTGGATCAGTGGATCCACCGAAAGATAGCATGTAATGTCGAATTGAATAATTGTGTTATTCAGGAAGTCGATACTTGTGAAGTATCGTGTGTATTTTATGCGTGCATCGCATCATGGTGTGGTAAAGTGATGGGTAATGACGCTCACCGACCAATTAACTCCCGACTAGGGTTGTATAACCGGTCGGTGAAGTTGGACTGATGAGATGATCTTTGAGACACTCATCCGCGACCGTTAATAAATTAGGTTTTCTGAAGAGGCCGCAAGCATCACTCTTCGCTCGGTTCAAACCAAGCATGGGAAGGATTTCGAGAGGACCAGGCCTGCCAGGCAGTGTAGATAGCATGCCGGTAGTACACGTCCATATCTCACCGTCCCGATGAAGGTAAGCATCCTAGGCCACTCAATTTGACCCAGGCAAAGAGGAGTGGTTGAGATCGATTTTGCAATAGGAATTTGATGCCGCAAAAGCCGCGCACCATGCTCTTTTCCGCACGTGTTCCAAGACGACCTAATCATTGGTTGGTCTTGGCCGATTGGTTTCGACGTGAAGACGATAGGCCGGTGTTCACGCCCACACTGATTATCCCATGAAAACGTGATCTGAACCACCCAAATCGGTCCGCTGAAGTCGAGCGGTCGAGATTAGTTCATGGCTTGGGGAGGTGTGACCACGCAGTTTGGACGTACGCTTTGGGACGGCCGGAGCATGATATGCCTTGGCCGATCAAGTGAAGGGATAGATTGGCCCACTGTGGTCATGTCCGGTATGACCGGACTCGCTAATCTACCTCAGTGACCCTCCATTCGTGCCTGAGAAGATGGACTGCCGTGATGCTTGAAACCCTAATCTTGGCTTTCATAGCCTGCAGACCATGCTCCCTGGGGCGTACGGATTGAGACGACCAACCATGGTTGGTCCCGACCGATTGGTCAAGTACGCAGGCGGGCCCGCCAGTGATCGTGTTGACATGCTCTGGGCCCTTGGAGTCTACATCTACACCCTCCATCTATACCCGCGAAGATGGATAGTTGAGACCGCCATGCGACACACGTAATATGCCGCAAACCCTAATTTAGGGTTTTCCGTACATAATGCTTGGTATGAACGTTTTTGGCAAGGAAAAGTAATCACAAACATCTTCGTCTCATCGTTTGTGATTCCACAATATCTTTTTTCGATGCGTCGATTGGGATTATTGTGAGGTGATTGATAATACTAGGTCGTTCTTCGGGAATATAAGTCCGGGTTATCAATTGGTTCCTGTTCACCTTGATTTATCAAAAGACGGAACAAAACTTGTAGGTTTATCCGTGGGAGACAGATTTATCTATTCTGTAGACTTTTCTGTGTGATACAGATTTGTTTATTAAAGTCTTCGACTTTGGGTCGTAGCAACTCTTAGTTGTGGGTAAGATCGACTAAGGGAATCAAGTGCGTAGTATCCTGCTGGGATCGGAGATGTAGGAGCGCAAGCTGTACCTTGAATCAGTGTGAGATTGATTAGGGTTCAACTACAGTCCAGATAGAAGTTAGTTTGTAGTAGGCTAGTGTCTGTAGTGGCTTAATACAGTGTGGTGTTCAATCTGGGCTAGGTCCCGGGGTTTTTCTGCATTTGCGGTTTCCTTGTTAACAAAATTCAGGTGTCTGTGTTATTTCTATTCCGTATTATATTTTGTTATATAATTGAAATATCACGAGGTTGTGTGTTTGAATCAATCATTGGAAATCCGACCTTTGGTTGTTGATTGAAATTGATTGATCCTCGAACATTGGTCTTTGGTACCGTTCAAGTGATTTCTCTTGTATTGATTAGACTGTAAATTTCTTTGGCAGGAAAGATTGAATCAAGAAAGGAGATAAAACTCTTTGATATAACTTTTTATAGATTGAGTCTTGTTGATCCTCTTTTAAAAATATATTGGGTTTGTCCATGATTGTAAGCGAAAATATTGGGTGTGATTTGTTTACTCTAGTTTTCATGAATTACTAAATTCTAACCCTGGTCAAAGACTTTACTTCATGAACTAAAAATCAAGATATAGTTTTAATCATCTTATTGACAACAAGCAGAGATATAAAGCTTGTGGGATTCCAATGAGAGCATTGCTTTAACGATATCCCCCTTTTGTGATTTTGGTGACAAAACTAAATTACATGTGGATTAAAAAAAGAATCAACTCGATCTCATGCTTGATTTCTTGGTTCTTCAAAAAAAAAAAGCGATCTTTGAGATTCTTCGTATTTCAAGTTCTTATATGGTTCAACATGTGTTCATTTAGAACCTTTGTTGCTGATTTATCCATATCAATAACAACTTATACTCCAAAAGAGCTTTGCTAGAATGAAGTAATCACACTCATTTACTCGGTTGTTATGGAAATAATATTGTTACCTTCCTCAAAGTTCAATTGCACCACAACTTTGAAGCAATGTTTACTTGATATGTTCTCCCCCTTAGTCAATACTTACTTGTTTTGGTAAAATAGGTAAAACTTGTAGATAATAATCCACTTTCCATACATGATGTTAAATCATATGTAAAGTAAGAAGATACTACTTAATAATTCTCCCCTTTTTGTCAACAAAATTGGCAAAGGTGAAATATCCGGATCAAGATTTAATTAAACAAAAGAGTACTCCAAGACTAGGAACACATACCAACATTTACTTTAGACGATTTCATCTGGCACACTCGGTTTGCATCAAGGAGATGTAAAGGTACAAGAATCTCCTACAATTACACATCTACTCTCCACAAAGATATTACCACTAAGCTCAAGTTCAAAAAGAACTTTACCATTTTGATATTATTCCCGAAAAGAACAACATGAGCGACCTTAACTCTAATCATAAGAGCAGATTTTTCCCTTTTACATACAAATTTTCTCGCAAGTTACAAACAAATTAAACAAGTATCCCAATATTCATTTCTTTCCGCCTAATTACGAAAAAAATAACGACGTAATGTTATAGGCACTAAGATATAATGTTTTTGTGAGAAAAATAATCATCGACAAAACTATTTTCTATGCCCGATTCTTCGAATAAAGAATAATTAGTGCGTTATGACTCAACATAAGAATTATAACTTCTCTAGCCATGTACGAACATTAAGTTAAAGTTCACCACTTATTCTCCCATGGGTTATGCTAGATTCCTGAGAGAACATCTTACTAATCCTGTGGCAAGATATTCACAAAATTGTAATCATGGAGAGATCATCCGCCATTACCCTTGGGAAAATCTGAGATATATTCTAATCACAAGAATATGATAACCAAGAACAAATCTCAAAAAATAAGCGTAAATATATATATAATGATTAGGTATTACAAGTCATCTTCCAAAATTAAATTTAATTAATTAAACTTTATGCAAGTCATCTTCCAAAATAAAATTTAATTAATTAAAACTTAAAACACGCAAGATGATAGTATTTGGAATAAATAAAGTAACGCATTATGACTACTCAAAGCTAGTGTCTTCCTTAAACAATAAGAATAAATTTCCTATAAGGAGTTAACTAGTAATGTGACGGGTTAAATCCTTAAGAGTCACTAAAAATTCCTTCTCATTTGTTAAATAATTCGTTGATGATTGGATCATTCAACTATTACATCTTCAAAGATATCATTTGGCCTCACTAACTCTTCTTCAAGATCACAAGGTATTTCCACACAGGTTAAGAATTTTTGTTCACAATGAGTTACCTCTTTCGAGGAGTGATTAATCTTGAACAATAGATCGCTTTCTCTAGTCCGAACTCCTCCACATTGACTCTAAAATTATTATATCACGATAGCAGGGTTGACAACAAAAATGTAGGCCGAGGAAGAGTCTCAGCATCTTAGAAATTTATTTTTCTTGGTTCTTGACGACGCGATGCCTTTACATGTAAAAAACATTAGCGGCTTCTATTGTCCCTTCTTTGTAACACCTCTAGTTCTACGGAGCCATATTTTCTACCTTCTATGGGAGTAAGAATGGCATATAAGGAGTGAGAGGAGAATCATGAAGTCAAGAAATTCAAGAAAAACAAGGAAACTAATGTTTAAAACGAAACATTCCAAGAAGGTTACGTGACCTAAGATACCACGGGTTTAATTAAAGGAATACCCTCAAGACCTAAGTAAAAATAATCTTCAAGAACCTTTTAAAAGGTAACAACAGACTTGAGCATCTTCTACACTTAAAAACATATTTTTCATAATGTTTTGTCCAAACCTCTTATTCTCAAGTTAATATCATAAAATTGCACCAAATAACTAAAATTAAGTAATGATGTCCACTTGTGTACAAGTAGATTCAACAAGTTTTTTTTTTTAATGTTTTTCTACCGCTTCGGGTTTCCTCTTCTTTTCTCGAAGTGATTTCTTAAAGAATTTGTAAAGTTCTTCAGTAAGATTCTTCATTTCCATATCATTCCTCGAAGCTTGGAAGAATCTTTTATAATTTTTCTTCGATCTTTGACACTTCCCTTTTGACACCTTTGCCACAAAAAGTGCGGGTTAGAGGCGAAGAGAATTTCGAAGGAGTTGTCTCCGTTTGTCACAAATAACATCCTCATTCTACTTAGATTATGCAAGGAAAATAGCATGATTATTAACATAATCGACTTTTTTCAACAATCATATCAATACGTCATTTCTACTCGTTGTTCTCGTTTGATTTTTTACCGAGTATTATAGAGTCTTCATAATACTAAAGGAAAAAATTGAATCTTGGAAAATGTTCTAGAAAACTTCTACAATAACACTAAAGTATGAAATCTCAACAATCCGGGATTATTAATTTAATAAACATAATGATAAAAAATCAGCGGTAAATACACACAACAACTGTGGATGTTAGGATGAGTGACTATTGAAGAAATGTACTTAGGATCACCTAAGTTCACAAACATAAGCAAACCAAATCTTTCCAAGCCTTATGTGGAAAAGAAACTGAAGTTCTACATGCGAGGGTGGAAAAACAAAACTCTATCTCTAATAGGAAAAACTCCTATGATTATTACTTTGATTTCACTTCTAGTATCTACTATGATTATTACTTATGATTAATTGCTCAAGCTCAAATAGATCTTGAAAGGACTAAACGATTTATAGACTATTTCTTTTCCTATTTAAAAAAATGAGAAACTTATGCGAGGAGAAAAGTCGATCGCCCAAAATGCATATGTAAAAATAAATTTTGTTTGTAAAACAAAAACTTGGTTCGAGAAGGGTAGAATTGGGGGGGGGTGAATGCGCACACTCAATCAAGCGCTTTACAACTTCCTCATGGCTTTCTGGAAAGTTCACTAGGCCTAAATCGGGTTTCAACTGGTGAAATCAAGGATATGATTTTAAACATTGATCGATATGTAATTGAATTAATTTATAAAATTAGATTATTACTTGATTAGTAATACGAAATAATTATCTTAGTTCGTGAGAATCTTCTCACGATAAAGTATAAAAGCATAACTACTTAAACACTTACATATAATTAAACTAGATGACTACATCATTTGTTATTAGAATGAATCTTGAACTATTGCATTTGTTTAGATCATAAACGACAATAATTTTAAGATTCACCTTACACTTATTATAGTGGCGCTAAAATCCATTTTAAAATCTTTGCATTTGCAGTTCATATATGCAATGTCTTTGTTGTTGGTAGTATTGCACAATTAGGCTTCAAATTCTGTACAATTCTTGATCTTTGGATGTTACTTTCTGAGGCGATGATAAGATTGGTGGGATGTCAGACATAGACTTTGTTGTTTGGGAAGTTAAGTTCAAACACAATTATTTGGGTCCACGACATCTTAAAGCCATTCAAAGTAAGCGCAAGAAAGGCTGCCTTTACGAAAAATATTTTCAATGTGCTAAGTTACTTTCATACATTTAGGTTCCAAATGTCATGATACTCTCATATGCGAATATATCCATAGGCGTATCACTTAATGGTTACCGTAATATGCGTGTAATCCATTTAATGGTGCTCCTTTGAGCATTGCAATAAACTTTTCACCGAATTAGTGAAACTCATTTATAGCATTGGTCAATTTTAGTTTATGTAAGGAAACGTCAACTAAGTTGCAGAATTTCAATCGCAAGTCTTTAGGATATTCAATCACAATTTAGTGGATGAAATGAACCACCAGATTACATTAAACGA
The DNA here is from genome assembly GCA_023531295.1 of Papaver armeniacum. NCBI lineage: Eukaryota > Viridiplantae > Streptophyta > Magnoliopsida > Ranunculales > Papaveraceae > Papaver > Papaver armeniacum. The sequence goes on from JAJJWW010003339.1 coordinate 13,367, forward strand.
GGAGTCATAACTGTTAGTAATTTCAACCGATGTGTAACTATTATAATTAGATCCACTCACGAGATGGATCTCGACCAAAATTCCTCGATATCGGAGTAATCTCATAGATGGATTCTTCTCGAAAAGAGGCACAATGACATTTCTTCAAGATGATAAATCACGAGAAGGTATGTAACAATTTTGATATTTGTTATTGTTTGAGTTAGTTTAGTGCAACAAATATGATATTAACTCATTGCTTGTTTTATAAAAGAGATTAAAGGACTTGTGTCACATTTGAAATAATTACATCATTTATAAATGAAAAGATCAGTTAGTGATGAAAAGGTAACATCTTCTTAACATAATGATAAAATTCTTCTGCAGCGTAACTTGAAGCAAACTAATTTGATTTATAAGATATTGTTTATGTACCCATCATGCGATGCAATTATTGAGTAAGAAAAACATATTTCGTCCGATTAAATATTTTTGAAAAACAACAAGTATCTACTAGCCTCGATAAGATTCATGAAACAAATAATGAGATGTAGAAATTCAAAAAGTACGCTAATCAAAGTTAGCGGTCTCTATTTTCCATTACTCTAATTTGTTAATATAAAAACAAATTATTAGACAATTTTGTTGTAGAACACATACTAATTATTTCATGATTTTAGAAACTGAAAAATCCAAGATGTCAATTGGAATTGGAGTTAAGATCATAGACGATGGCAATGAGGAGTTGTAGAACTACAAAGATAAAAAGAAAATCCACGGTGTCGGAAGGAATCCGGCAGACCCGCATGATGTAAATGACCTTGATCCCAACAACCGCAACAAAACTTATTTTTTGTTAGTTTCTTGACTACTTAGTTTGTTTTATTATTCAAAGTTTATTATTATTATTTCATGCGGGAACTTCAAATAAGGTTTTTCTCTCATTGCTTTCGCCCACTTACACTAATAATAATAAAATTCCAATAATAAAACAAACTAGGTCCCCTCCATGGAAAAAAAAAAAAACTAACACAAAAATAAGTTTTGATGCAATTGTTGGGATCAAAGATCATTTACATCATGTGGAATGTTTGGATTCCTACAAAGAGTTGTGACCTTTCTTCCCTCTTTGAAGTTCCATAGCTCCTCATTGCCATCGTCCATGATCTTACTCTAATTCCAATTGACACCTTGGATATTTTCAGTTTCTAAAAAATCATGAAATAATTAGTCTTGTGTTATGCAACAAGAATTGTCATCTAATAATTTGCTTTTATATTAACAAAAATAAAGCAATGGTGGAGGTTACTATTGGTGGAGTCCACTTCCAACCCTCGAACTCTCTATGAAGAGATTTGAGTAATACAAAGAGTTTTTTTTTGTTGGAACTATGGAATTAGGAGAGTTATTTTGTACTACGATTGTCGGGATGCGGTTGAACTTATCAATGGTGGGCCAATTTGCATTACAAAGACATCTAATAACTCATGTTGTTGATATTTGGTAATACAAACACATGTCTTTCTTTCTACCACTTTCAACCTACATAACAGAACATCTTCAATCTCGCGGCCGCACTATTAAATCCAACGAGGGATGTATTTCTCTTTTGAGCACTTCCAGAGACAGTGAATCGGGCGGTGGATAACCTCTCCAGGACAATCACTCGACCGGGGAAGGGAAGAGATCCGGAGTGCGGGATTTGGTTCAAGGTTTAGGCCCGGAATTATTAGCAATCTACCTTTATCTTTCTGACAAACTATTTTCAAACCAGTCCTGCTATGACAAACTATTACTTTCAATTATTAATAGATTTTGATGAATTAACGATTGGAAATCAACATGGGGTTTGGAATCCACTCTAGAAATTCGCATCTAAAGTATTTGTTTCAAGAATCTTATCGAGGCTATTAGATACTCATTGCTTTTCAAAATACTTAATCATATTATAAACATGTATTCCAAACTCCAATAATTACAACACATCGGGTACGCAAACAGCAATCTCTTATAGATCAAATAAATTTGCTTCTAGTTATGCTTGAAGTTTTTTTTTAATCATTATGTTAAGAAGATGTTACCTTTCCTTTTCCAACTTGATATTTTCATTTGTAGATGACAAAAGTGTTTCTAATAGTGATAGAAATCCCTTGATCTCTTCATAAAACAAGCAATGTGTTAATATCATAATTGTTGCACTAAACTAACTCAAGCAATAACAAATATCAAAATTATTTGCATACCTTCATGCACTCTATTGTCTTTTGAAGAAATATCATTCCTGTCTCTTTTGAGAATAACCTATCTCCGAGATTACTCGTATCACAAAAATTTTGGTGAGAAGAACCCATTTGTGTGAGTGAAGCTATTTATAATAGTTACACATCGATTAAAGTTACAAATAGTTATTTACTCCTTGTTTCAATGCAATGCAATGGTTCATTTCATCCATTGATTTGTGACTAATATCCCTAAAAACTTGTAATTGAATTTCCTTACCAAATTAAAATTGGACGCATTGTAAAGGTGTTTGACTAATTCATAAAAGCGCTTGCGATGCTTAAAAGAGCACTATTAGTTGGATTATACTTATAGGATGGTAATCTCAAGGATCATCATGTTGTCCATTTAAAAACGAGAACTTAGGACAACGCCAAAATACATGTGAATTTCGGGACACGGTTACCATTTCCAAATTTGTGAGGGAAGGAAAAGTCCGAAGTCCCTTTTTTGGGAATTTTAATAAATTCACCCCTTATTTTGTTAGTTGCAATCTATTTTCATATACTCATCAAACTATTGTTACCCATCGTGTTAAATAAACCGGTGAATATGAGTTGTCTTGTCAAGTAAATATTTTTATGAATAACCTCGTTGAAATTGACAGTAACCCGCTATAGCCCCATTAAAAATTACAACAAATTATTTTTGGTAAATAACCTTGTTATATGGGTTTTCTTACAAGAATATAAGCATGCAAAGATTATCAAAAGTAAATGGGTTGCCTTACCTCGTTTCCGGTCTTTATATTAGCATCGTTAGTGAATGTAGTTCCGACCGGAATACCCGACCAAGAACCGATTAAAATCAGTGCCTAATCGGGTATCCCAAGCATGCACCATGATATATGTTTTTTTTTTTAGTTGTATCTTAAGCTAAAATATAAAAGATTTTTTAGTTTTGACATACTATTTTTATCACTTTCAATCATGGAATCGATAGTTATTAGTTTATTTTATCAAGTAACCGGCTAATCGGGTCCAATATTTTTGGAACCAGAACCGAACCATCATAAATAAAAGAGGATAAAATAAAAGACTTCGGTACTGGGTAATATAAGATTAAGATATATAAACAGTCAAAGCATATCTTAGTCAACATGTACTTACATTGCATCAATAGTTCATTTGCATTTGTCTAGTAACTAAGTACTCATGTTGTTGTATTATATAGTAATTATTTGAAATCAGTATCTATTACATGTTAAGAATTGCGGACTTGAATTAGCTAGGTGAATATGAGTTGTCTTACCCAGCCCAAGCCATGTAAAGATTTTCAAAAATAACCTATTCATGGTCTCTCTTACCTGGTGACAAATTTATGAGGTGTCTAACCTGACGGTGGCCATGTTAAGATTTGCGACAAATTTAGTCGCAATCCTAAAGCATACATTTTCAAATCACCTTTAATTAAGATATCTCAATGGCTCAAATTTGATTTTTTTTTTTTTTTTTTTTACAAAGTGTTGGAGATTTATCACGTTATGAAAAACTCCCAAATGATTTGAAATCCACAGGCATACGTTATCGGGAGGTAAAGAGGTTGTTTTTGAACCTCTAGAGTTGCAATATCTTTGTGAAAGGAGGACAACTTCTTAAATCCCGTTGATAAAAACTCAAAGCCTTTCCGTTGTTTATTCGTTAGTCGGTTTGATTGCAGTAAGGATAAGAAGCACGTAAGCTAAATTTGTCATGCACTTGTAAACAAAATGTGTGGAATTTTTTGTCTCATGCAAAGTCAGGGGAAAGACCTAACTATAATTCCTAAGTGAATAAATCATAGGCATCAATAAACTTGTGAATACAAAATGCATGCATAACCCATGAGAGCTGATTTACTAACCTTAATGCAGGTAAATTTTAAAAATCATTGAATAATGACGTTAGGTTCCCCATGGTTGGTAACTCCGGCAAACATCTTGCTACGTGTGATTAAAGCTTCCATTGTTGTTACTTGTCTCTCATCGGTTTTTTTTTTTTTTTTAATGATTTTAAAATAAAGGACCTCCTCTATTTATAGGTGAGTATGGAGCTTCATTTAAATTAATTAATAAATATTTTAATAGTCATATTAAATAAGGAAGTTAAAATAGAGTTAAATTTGCATGAAATGTTTCAAATGCATGAATAAAAAGGATACATTCTTTAAAATAAAATTAGGTGTACATGAATTGTTTCAAATGCATGAATAAAAATAATACATGCTCTTATAAGTTTCAATTCTATTTAAGTTAGTGGCGTCCATGATGAGGGTCATTTAACGTGTTAAAAAAAAATGCCTGTGAAGGAAATCAAAAGTTTAGTCTAAAAGTATGATAAAGCCTTCAAATGTTAAAATTCCATCTCTAAGTCAAATGAGTCCTATCCATTAATAAAAAGATGATACACTTATATGACTACGCATATCCAAAATAATAGGTTTTAGGATTTTTCACGGACGGAGACGTCACAGTTGACAAGGAGTAAATGTTGAATCAAACTACACCTGCGTCCAATCATCTGTCATCCACACAATGAATTCTTTTGATAAAAATAATTTACTACCAGCACAATACATTATCTGTCTCGCATATGCTTGAGTACGAACATAATTTTTCATGACATCCCAAAGCCTAGTACGCCCCCCACCCCACCAAAAAAAAAAAGAAAAAAAAAAGAAAACCCAAAAATAGGCTTGCACTAGTCCAAAAGGAGCATTTTATCACAGGTGAAATCTATCAAAAAATATATTTTATTCTGATTTCTTTTCGCCATATGGATCGTGATATATTCGTGTGATTTTTTTAATGACGAATATATAACGACCATTATTTAAATCATGAGATGTGGATTGTCATTAAGAATGACGAATAATGTGAGATACACTTACCACCCATAAGCAAAAGCGTTGAACATTGAATTTTATAATTGGGAAAGAGGGGGCGTCTTTCTCATGGCTTTGCCCATTATGTATCCCAACGATGAACATGCTTCTCAAACCACTCGGATTTTTAGGGATAAAGCACAATTATCTCTCAAAGACAATAATTTTAGAATTGCAAAGTATCTGATGAGTGCATTGGACTTAAGTTACAAAACATCATTATAAATATCTTAATTCAAAGTTCATAGATCAGTAAAAGTTGTGTAAATTTAGCATCCATAATCCATAGAAACCAAGCAACCCAATTTAAACACAAGCATGTTCTGTAAAACAACAATAACAAACCACATGCAATTGAACCCAAATGAAAATAAAATAAACAAGCTAGTAAATAAACAACAAATATGGAAAAGAGAAACAACTATGGTAGCTATTAACAACCAATTTATTGGATAAAATCGTATAAAAGGGATCTCTATCCAATTCATTAGTAATAAACTAAAACAACATCATTATAAATATTCCAAATCATAGTTCATTGATAAAGGTTACGTAAATTCAACATCCATAATCCCATATGTATCAACAAGGAGTGAGAACCTAGCAACCATAATCCTATGAGTTATGAACTCATTAAGCATAAACCTTAAGAAATAAGTAACAAATATATAAAACCCCTAACAAAAGTTATACCTCCATATATATTCTCGGTGAAAGTCAAAAACCTAGGTTTTATGAAAATGAAGCTCTTCAACAACTCGTGATAACTAATATATGACGGAGATCGATCCAAGATAAACAACCTCTAAGTTATACTACCATGCGAGCCAAATATGTTAGTAAAGGTGATATAATCAAGATGCACACAAACTTGTAAAATAATTGATTTTTGTATCTGGAAAGGAACTCTATAAAGGACAATAAATATTCATGAGGATATCAGATAGAAAGTTGGGAATGGTAAAAAGATAAATATCTGGGAAGAAAAATGGATAAGAGAAACTAACAACATAATCATAAGGCCTCCCAACTGCATACCCGATCTTCACCTGGACAATCAGCTCTTCGCTAAAGCTGGTATGTGGAACACAGAGAAAATTGGGAACTTATTCAATGTTGAAGAGTTACCAACTATCTAAATACCCCTACAACTTGCCGGAAGAGGACCAGGTGATATGGAGTTTAACTGACAAATGGGATCATTGTCAAATCTATATACCAGTATAAGATCAACAACAAGTACAAAAATGAAACCCAGACCATTAACAGGGAAACGATCTGAAGATGCTATTCAAATGTTCCTCTAGAAGTATGCCCATGGAATTTTACTAACCAATGATAAAAATGCTACCATTCTGCATTATATTGATCGCATATGCAATGTCTGCAAATGTGGGAATGAAACCATCACCCATCTTTTAATGCATCATCCTTCTGCCATGTCTGTATGACATATGTTTCTTGGCAACAACAATCAGTTTTTTGGTGGTGCTAACAACTTTCATGATTGTCTCACCATCAGGTTCTAGACTATGTACATTGCTAACATGTGAGGCTCAATTATGCCACCGACAATTGGTTCATTTGGAAAGCTAGATGTGAATGCATCTTGAAAGATTCAGCTCAATGCTAAACATAATGTCAACAATATAAAACATCTTTGCTCTATAACATGGTGAATTATAATAAAGGACATATGACGAAGTCGCCTTATATTTACAAACAAGAAGAACACTAAAAGTTTGATTACTACCCATATTGGAGCTAGGGGCTTCCCACGATTATGGATGCATATCGGCGATGAAGCTAAGAAATTGGATGATTTAGCTCGGAAGTTTGCGCTAAAGAGTTGCGTAAGGCTAACGTTAATTTTGAAGTTAAACATAAAGCCACCCTACACCACCTTCGTGAAACCCATGAAAGAGAAATATATGGGAACCTCGAGATTTCAAGTCCAGATAGTGTACGAGGAAAACAATGAGATTACATTTGTTCTTAAAACCACGGAAATTGATAATAAATTTGTTGCACAAATTGCTCTAATTTGCCCTAGATTTGTTAGTAAGAAATTTTCTCAATTTGGAAAGGTCCTAACCTAAGTACTGTTTAGTCTTTTAGTAATGGCCTTAATATCGGTGTAGGCTTAACCAAGCTCATGATGCCATTCATGGCTGCAGATGGTAATTTTGTTGACTTTTAGTAAGGTTGTTTGCCTTACTTTTTATTATAAAAAAAAAGAAGAGAAATATCTCCTTGAAAATATTTTTTACATAAGAATATGTAAGAATCACTAATACAAGAATTTGCAAAAATATCAAATATAAAATTGTTATGAATAGCCTAATCTAGACTTTTAAGTAGATCAAATCTTACATGTTGACAAGTTTCGGGTAGATATATCATTTCCCAAAAGAATTATTAAGTAATGACTCGTTTATTTTTTAGATGCTTGAGCTAAGAGAATTAGATGACTAAGTAATGACTCGGTTGTTTATTTTTTGATAGTGAATTCCAAATATTTAGTCCAACATGTATAGATAGTTGTAGCTAGGTAGATTGACGCTAACATGAAGAGAACAAACAAGGGGGGACATTGAACCAGGAAAGCCGTAGTTGACCATGGTGGTTTGTGCTTCAATCTATATTGCCCATCTGTATGTATAGTGAATTCCTTGAAATATTTAGTCCAACATGTTAGAAAATTACATCTCTTTGAATACTTGTTTCTCATAATTATAAAAAAAAATACTGTAGAGGTTATTTGTTTTGATTTGTGACATACTATCAAGTGAAGAGATTTCTAATAAACAAGAATTAATCTCGGTTTTCATCTTTTCCCCCATATCGGGTATTTCTTGGAACGGTTTCTAGAAATTATTGACACGATAGGTTATAAGGAATCTTCTTTTCATGAGTTCGATCTTCCTCGTATATAAGTGAACCTAAAACCAAAATTTATCATCATTGCGTTCTAGAACTACTACTATCATAAGTGTCGTAGTCATAACAAAATCCACATCTTACGACAATCGGCTTACCAACAATCGATACAAGTGGTAATTTCTCATATTCTATAATAAAACGGATTCAGACACTATCAAAGTCAATAGATATTGCATCACACGAACCATACAACCGAATTAAATCAAACCAAACCATTGAGAAGGAGCCGAAAACCAATATTTCTCGATTCAAATGGGTAATTAACACTAAGAAAGTCACTAGACACACTGTATGGATCTTAGCTTATAGTGTAACGTTTCTTTTTCTCATGCTTTATTTTTTAAGTAAATATCAAGAAAACATTTACACCAAAAGTTATGATGCACCGTCATTCAATATATGTCTGATCTTGTTAACGCTCGATTACTTGTTTGAATAAAAAAACACCTCTAGGAACTAGATTTACATTATATTAACAAGCATAAAGACTACTCATCTATGAGTACAATGGGCAATCAAGTGGGTATCCCCATTTCTAGCGGTTTAGGACATCACTCTTTCAAGAGGCAGCGGGGATTTGACTTCCCAGGGGTAGGAGGTTGATCATAGATTTATACGTAAGTCTCTAAATGTATTCTTCCGGGTCGACGCCGAATGGTTTTACGGGGACGAACTATAAATTCGTTGGCTTATGTCTACGCTGGTTCAAACCCAGCTCGACCCAAAAATCCGCCGATCTAGGGGTTCTTACAATATTTTATTTGTTTTAGTCCTGGTTGTCTGGTCCGTGTGAAGCAATGTTTAGTTAACCATGTTGCCGTCACGGAATCCGGAATCCATCTAGTGGAGAAATTGCCACCAACACCGATTATTGGTAAGCTGGCTTGACATAAATTATGGATTTAGTTATGATTGCAAGGCTGATGACATCAAACAAAGACGTGATCGATGATAAATATTGGTGTCAATTTCATGTATAGAAGATCCGATTCATGGAGTGCAATGAAAAAGATTCCTTATAACATATGATGTCAATAATTTATCTTCAAGAAATATCCGATATGGGGGGCTTCACATTAACGAAGCTCTTCACTAGGTGAGTCATCAAGTACGGACTATGATCTTGACAATACACGGAGAAGATAAGAAGAAGCGAGAACAAATTTAAAGCTTGGGAAACTCTACACTCAAGAGTGCACCCTCAATTTCGATTTTTCATTCCATGCCTTTTCAATTTTAAAACATTGTTGTCTTAAATACCGATAATGAAACCCCTGGCTAACCCTAATCAACCACATCTTAACACGTGTGGAGATGTTTGATCTAATGATTAGAATTAAAAGCTACTTACGGAACAAGTTTAGGGACTAATCCCCCAATGATTAAAAGTTACAAAACTAAGGCATCCACAGGGACATGACAATTACCCTCCTCTTCACACAATCTTTTTCCTCAAAGATTAAACTTTGGAAAATGGGCTTGAACATTTGCAACATCCTCCCAAGTAGCGTCGGTTCAAGTGGAGACCATTAGATGAGAACCTGTGGTACCATTACATTTTTGACGGTAATCTTGTCGAAATTCTAGGGCAAGAACGGGATTAACACAATATCACCTTCATCATCGACGTTAAGGGTAGTGTAGGTGCAAAGTGGCAGACTTCCCCAAGTTTCTTTTAATTGTGAGACATGGAAGGCTGGATGGATCTTGGATGCGGGAGGAGATCAATCTATAAGCAACTTTGTCCAATTTTTTGAGTAATCTTGAAGGGGCCAAAATACCTTGCCGAGAGTTTGAAGTTGCTCCCGATTGCCCGTGGAAGGCGCTATATGGCCGCAACTTCAAGTAAACTTGTTCTCCTACCTCAAAGGATGTCGGATCTTTTGTGATCGACAAAGAACTTTATTCTCTCCTGAGACTTATGAATAGATTCTTTAAGAAGATCTAACATGGCATCTCTGTCCTTCAGGTAACTCTCAACAGCAGCAACTGAAGATGTAACTTCTACAGGGAAAGACAGATGTGGTGGTGCATAGCCATAAAGTGCAGTAAATAGAGGCATTTTCAAACTGGAGTGATAGTTTGTATTATACCACCACTCAGCAAGGGAGAGCCACCTGCTCCAATGCTTTGGTTTATGGACATGAGTCATGCATCTTAGATAGCTCTCTAAGCATGCATTGACCCCTCTGTTTGACCATCTGTTTTTGGATGGTATGCGGTATACTCAAGTTCAATCTTGTGCCAAAAGATTTGAAGAGCTCTTGCCAAAATGCTTTGGTGAACACTTTGTCTTTATCGAGAGACAATGGAGACTAGAGACCATGAAGCTTGAAAATGTGGTGTAGGAACTCTTGTGCCACAATGATGGATGTATAAGGGTGAGTTAATGCAACAAAGTGTGCATACTTTGTGAGCCATGATAACATCTTTCTTGTTGGACTTTGCAATCCTTCAACAAAGTCCATATAGATGTGTTGCCAAGCTTGAGGGAATTGGTAGTGGTTGAAGGAGGCTGCAGGATGTATGTGCTCAACTTTGTTTCTTTGGCAAGTGTCACAATGGATTACAAACAAGGTGGTGTCTTTTTAAGGCCTTTCCAATAGAAATATTGTTTGTCTCTCCGGTAGCCGCCTTGAATACTTGAGTGACCTCCCTTTGAAGAAGAATGAGTGGATTCCAATAACTTCGTCTAAGTTGATTTCCATCTCCCACATATATTATCCCTTTGTACCTCGGTATTCCCTATGTATAAGTGAAGTGAGGAATGGAGGTTGGACTGCCGATAGTTGAGTGATCATTACAGCCAGCTCTACTGGGTCTTGCTCATAGCTGGTGATTACTTCATGTGCCCAGTTGGGAGTTGAAAGAGCCACAGAGCTGCAGCTAGCTGAGGGAGTGTCACAATGAAGCCTTGAGAGTGCATCTGCCACTTTGTTTTCACAGCCTTTCTTGTACTGGATAGTGTAGTCAAAACCCAATAGTTTCATCGGCCCATCTTTGTTGTAGAATGGTAGTGATCTTTTGCTCCATGAAATACTTAACGCTTTAATGATCAGTGTGGATGAAAAAATGGCGGCCCAATAAATAATGCCTCAATTTTGTAACTGCCATAACCACTGCTAAGAGTTCTTTCTCATATGTGGATAACCCCAAATTCCTAAGTCTAAGAGGCTTGCTGAAAAAAACTATGGCTTTACCTTCTTGCATCAGAACAGCTCCAACACCATGAGTGCAAGCATCAGATTCCACCATAAATGGTTTATAGAAATCAGGCAGTGCCAAGACTGGTGTAGTACACATGGTAGATTTGAGATTGTTGAATGCTTCAAGAGCTATAGAAGACCAATGGAATGCATTCTTCTTTAATAGGTGTAAGAGGCTTGCGAGAGAGTACCATATCCTCTCACAAACTTTACAGTAATAACCGGTGAGTCCCAAGAACCCCATCAACTATTTTAGATTAGTGAGAATAGGCCAATCCCGCGTACACTGAATTTTATCGGGGTGTTGAAACTCCTTGTGCGGTGATTATGTGACCCAAATATTGTAAAAATGGTTGAGCAAATGTGCATTTGGAGAGCTTGGCATAGAGAGTGGTGTTGTCTTAGAAGTGTAAGAACTATAGAAAGGTGTTCAATGTGATCTTTCGGGTTGGTGCTATATACTAATATGTCATCAAAGAATATAGTACAAATTTTCTAAGATAAGGGCCAAAAACGAGTTCATTAACACTTGGAAGGTGGTGGTGCATTAGTTAAGCCAAAAGGCATAACTTTGAATTCAAAATGCCCATGATGTGTTCTAAATGCAGTTTTGGGTATATCAGAATATGCAATCTGATTTGATAGTACCCTGATCTGAGGTCTAGTTTAGTGAAGATAATTGCACCATGTAAATCATCTAAAAGCTCATCAATGATGGGGATAGGAAACTTATCTTTAATGGTGATGTCATTGAGCTTTCTCGTAATCAACACGAGAACCTCCAAGTATTGTCTTTCTTCTTCACTAGAAGGATTGGAGAAGCAAGGACTTTGACTCTCTTGAATGATCTCGACTTGTAGCATTTCTTTCACCAATGTTTCCACCAGCGATTTATGGATATAAGGGCATTTATAGGGCCTTAAGGTGACTGGTTGAGCATTGGGCTTAAGTTGAATCTTGTGATCCAAATTTCTGTGGTGGTAGTTGTGTTGGATCCGAGAAAACATCTTTGAAATCTTCAATAAGTTGTTGTATCTCAAAGGTATTGGAGTTTGGGTGAGGATGGAGGAGATGTGAAAGAATTGGCCAACTAGGCGGGTGTGTTCTTCTTTAGAAAATTCCCCATAGCTTGTCCACTCATGAGCATAAGTGAGGGTTTTGAAGTAGCTCCTTGAAGTGTGATCATCGGCCATGATGGATGAATGAAATAGAAAGTTTGGCTAGATTAAATGTAACATCTCCCAATGTCTTTGAGCCACCTGCTCCTAAGACAATGTCACAACCCCCTAAGGGAAGAAACCTTAAGTCTCCAACAAAATCATTACCCTGCATTTGCCATTGTAGATTATGGTAGACACCAGTACTAGTGGTTCTAGCACCATTTGCTACTGTCACCAACATGTGAGCTGGACTTCACAAGCTAAGTGTTTCAGAAGTGCTGAGTCTATGAAGCTGTGTGTACTTCCAGTATCAACCAAAATGGTAACAACATGATGTTTAATGAATCCTGGAATGTGTATGGTGTCAACACTCATTGTACATGTAAGAGCATGGAGTGATATCTACATATCTAACTCAAGTAAGGAATCAGAAGCAGCTTCTTGAGTTGGTTCTTGTTGTGGAGAGTCTTCCACCTCTTCAGTCATGACCATAAACAATTGTTGTGGTTTGCACCTGTGACCAGGGACATAAGTTTCATCACAATTATAGCAGAGACCTTGAGCTCTCCTCTTGTCATGCTGTTCTCTAGATAATCGACGGATAGGTGGTGGAACAGACAAGGATTTAGTTGCAGGAGTGGTGGGTGTAGAAAAGAGTGGGGGTGATTTAGGTGGTGGAATGGTAGTGGTACTGCTTTTCTGTGGGGTGGGTGAAAATTTATGGAAATAGGTTGTAGTGTGGGTTGTTTATAAGTTGGGGTTTATGTGGTTGTTGTAGTTGGGATTGCAGAGCACTCTCTTGTAGACGTGCTAGATAAAAAGCTTGAGCTAGTGTGGTGGGTTTATGCATTTCCACTTGATGTTTAATCACCTCTTTCAAACCACTCTCGTAAAAACTCATAACGAAGTAATCTTCTTTAAGATTTGGGTTGTTCTGAAGCATAAGGGCTTTTAATGGTCAATTTTTTTCAAAATACTCATCAACTGAGTTGATTTGAGAAAGTTCATTAAAACAACCAACAAAATTTTCATTTGCTAGATCCTCAAATCTTTCACAAATAGCAGTACAAAAAAATCAAACCAAAAAATAGTTTGTTTACCGGTTTGAAAATCTTAAAACCAAGATTGACTTTGCCATCAAGATGAATAGAAGCTAGCTCTGTTTTGTGATGTTCTTGTACACCTTTCAAATGGAAATAACGTCCACACTTGCGGATCATTCGAGGATTATCACCATGAAATTTGGGAAATCAATTTTTGGGACTTGTTAGTGAAATCTTGGTTACCGTTTCCATGATAGGTTGGTTGATAGAAGTTTCACCAGCTTCGGGTTGAGCAGAGTTGTGCGGATGAGGTGAGCCATAAGTGTGTTGAATCGAGCCTAGATTCTGTGCCAAAGCAATAAGTGTGTTCATTGAATCCCGATGCTTTTTTTCGCTCAAGCACGGGTTGTATTCTCTCTTTTAATCTCAGAGTCATTAATTGTTTAACCATAGAGGACATCTCCTTTGTTGTGCGGTCAACAATCTTTGATTGTTGCACCCGTCATTGTAAGGACGATGAAGAGGAATCTACTGGATGATACCAAATGTCAAGTCAGACTATGATCTTGACAGTACACAGAGAAGATAAGAAGAACTCGGGAACAGATTTAAAGCTTGGGTAACTCTACACTCAAGAGTGCAACCTCAATTTAGCTTTTTCATTCCATGCCTTTTCAGCTGAAATATTGTTGTCTTAAATACTGATAATGAAACCCTACTGGCTAACCCTAATCAACCACAGCCTAACACATGTGGAGATGTTTGATCTAATGATTGGAATTAAAAGCTACTCACGGAACAAGTTTTGGGACTAATCCCCAATGATTAAAAGTTACAAAAAACACCCATAAATTACTAAAGGCAGCCACAGGGACATGACAGTGGCATTTTGTAAATCAGGAACCTCTAAAGTCACTTTTTCTTTTAATTTTAAGAAAACAAGTATTCCAAAGATACAACTTCATAACATGTTGGATGAAAGATTTTAAAACGAATTACTATACATGCAGGTGTGCAATTTGGGGAAGTTGGACAGATATCATCTTATCGGAGACATCATGCATACTCGTAACTTCTCACACATTTGTCTCAATTCTGGTGAAGCGGTATTCATCACCGAAATACTCTTTAGAAGAGACTTTGCTTCAAGTAGCCCATTTCCAATACTCTCCACGATTTCATCTTCACTTGACATAAGTGATGCCATCAACTTCATTCCTGCCATCTTTTCCTGCACACAGATCAACAATGGGTTATAGAAAGTGATGAATTGCTAAGGTTACTCACAACAAACAGATACTAGAATACCAACTAACAAAAGATTAATAGTGGGTTGGGGATATGGGTACATATGCGTTTCATTTCTGATCAGAACCTAATTAGTCGGAGAGAAAGATAATTTCACCGTAACTTTAGTTTGTAACGAGAACACTTTAATATCCACAAACATTTTTTCCTTGGATTTAGATGTTGAGCGGTTTTCACAACTCTTATCTGACACCCATTCTCAAGATACGAATTATCTGTGTATTCTCAGTCTTTGTTTTTTCCTTCATTTCCCAAAAATAGGGATACAAATCCAATCAAAAGCCAAATACCATGAGGTAGAATCATGCATACCATATCTGAACCTTCTTCAAGAGCTTTTATAGAAAGCCTAAGTAGATCAGACGAGTAAGAAAGAATTGCCAATTTGAGATGATA
Organism: Papaver armeniacum; assembly: GCA_023531295.1. NCBI lineage: Eukaryota > Viridiplantae > Streptophyta > Magnoliopsida > Ranunculales > Papaveraceae > Papaver > Papaver armeniacum. Next base: position 28,544 of record JAJJWW010003339.1, read on the forward strand.
CACAGCTGAGAATAGAACTTGTATGCATGCAGCTCTAACATCTGAGTTTGTAATCACCTGCATTGTAGAAACATATGTGGTTTTAGTAGGTACAAATTGAGCTACCAAATTGAAACTCTGGTCTAGAAGATTATGCTTCAAAGTTTGAAGTGAATTATTCTATCAACAAAATAAAATTATAATAGAAAAACAGTTCTGTGATTATTTACAGTAAATAAAGACTATCTCAAGGGAGGAGACTGATTGAAACAAAATCTTGCTTATATCTAACAAATTCACATTTCATTTTCTGACAGGTAAAATTCTAGAGAATACGTAAGAAAGTGATCACAATCTTCAAAACAAACATACCGCAGCAGAATTAATGAGAACAGGAACAATTCTTTTAGCGAGTCTCTTCTTTCTGGGGTTCGAGATCTTCTGGCAAGCACTGATAATAACATTAGCCATGCATAAACGAAAAGAAAGGAGGACAGTTTCTTCAAGCCCATGGTCACTCCTATCTTGAATCAATTGCTGGATCACATAATTGAGGACTAAATTCTCTGTAGCAACATTTTCTGCATTAAGAACACCAGAAAGTGTGAAAACATCTCCAAACATATATAGCCTCACCAAAATATGTTTACAAATGTGAATGCCTTAAGCGATGCATTTGAAACTTTCCTAACACAAAACAGAAAATATATATGAAGAATAGAAGTTGATGAACACGGAAGAGAGGAAGAAGGGGAGTGACAGACAGAAGGAGAAGAAGCATCGTTGAATGAGTTTAATAAAAAGATTAGGGATTTTTGATATTATCTAAGGTTAGAAACAGTCGAACAGACTCAAGGACCTGTTTACTGGGCTTCAAAAGAATCAAAACCCAATTTCTTTATTATATGACCAATTACTGGTGGCATCAGTGCGTTTTGGGGGCTGAAGCGCAAAAATGAACCAACCATGAGATCTCTTTTCGTTTTCACCTTTTTTATTAGTTTTGCTCATAGAGAACTCCTTCAACGAGTCTGAAGTTTGTAGCTCAGCACAAATCATCAGTGCCAAACAATCAATGCACCCGTGTTGTGCTTTAGAGACTGAAACATGAAAGAAAAGAGTTTTACAGAATCAGATTTTCAAAATCCAGGACAGTTATATTGCTATAATGATACATTAGGATATGTTAGTACTACCTTCATCACCATCCAAAGACGGCCAAGTCAGAACCGTTTCCAATATTTTCCTTATCTCAAGCATAACAGGATGCAGAGACGGAACACTACCCCTTAACTATAAAACAAGCAACCTAATTAGTAAATTATTCTCTAGCATAATTACGAGTATCAAAAGGGAACAGTGTCTTTACCGCAAGGGAAGTACAAATTGCAAACAAAGACGCTTTTATCTTGACTATATCCAGAGAACATGTGGCAGTCTCTAACTGGGATCGCATCATTGGATAGAGAACCTAGAAAATTACAGGGAAAGATTTGGATACATGTGCAGTTTTGCAAGCAATTGTTTATTAAATTGACGCAGTCATTATAAGAATACCAACCGTGGGATTTCAATGACTGCTAAAAAATGAAAACAAAGTACTACTGCAATCTGCAATTACATTTCTTGCCAAGCCACAGGGACATACCTTAGGATGAATGCGACCACATAATGCGGCTGCAAGCTTTCTGACATCTTCAAATTCATATTTATTAAATGCTCTGATAAAAATAAAAGGAGAAAAAACAGAAAAAACGAAAATGAATATGTTACTAGAAAAGTCTGAGGCCATTTCCAACGCAAATCGCTAACAATCCATACACATACATACCTGTTAACAAGAAGAACAGCAATACTTGAGTGGTTCTCAACGCTGGAGTCTGTTGTATCTGAAGTTGTTCTCGCAGAAGAAAACAAGTATTCACTACATCAATATAGCAGCTGAGGGGTTTGGACTGTCGGTAAATGGAAGACATTAAATTTGGTATAATTGTTTCTGTAACCATATACTTGGGTGTCGGCAGTGGTGTCAATGACGAATGGCATGCGTAAAAAGTTAACAGTTCTACAATGGTGGAGTGACCAGAAATCAAATACACCATTTATTTACAATCACTAAAACTTTTGCAAGCACTTTTTCGGTTATTTCTTAAATCATGTTACACCCTCACCAAGGTTCGAACTGCTGCATTCGATTTCAGTGATGAACAAAACTTCTTGCTAAATAGATCAACCATGTATGGCTTATTTTGGTATAGATCAAAACAAAAGAGAAATTGAAAACATACCATCCACAAATCCTTCAATGAGAAGATGACCATACATAGTGGAGGAGTTAAGATCATCAAATACTCTTAATGGAAGAAGCCTGAGTATGAGTAGTGGACAGAGACGATCAAACAGAGAATCCCTCAATTTACAAGAATCATCACCCTTATCTATCCCACTTGCTCCTGTAGCCAACAACTTTCTACACATCCTGCATAGGTACCCCAGTTCAATATCAATGGTAAAACATTACAAACAGAAGGTTCCATGATTACTTATCTACTCGTTCACTTTCTCATAGGTACATAATGAACATCTCAATTAACAGAACAGTATGTGTTTCCAGTTAGTTATAATGGTAAATTTCTGAGATGATAGCTGATTTTCAAGAAAAAAGGAAAGAAATAGAAAAGCTAATTATAAACAAGTAGGATTTGGATGTGCCAAGTAAGTTTTGATAACATAATTTCAAAACATAAATAGGCCACCCTTCCAACAGAGGAGAAAAACGAGAGATGGGTAAAGCCACAACATTGCAGAAGACCCATGGTATGACCTATTCCTGGAGGAAAGGCAATTAAGCTCAACAGAAAAATAACAACAGCCTTAAATCTAACACTTCAAATGCAACAATTTTTGCCAAAAATAACTAGAGATACTCCGATTATCAACCACTAATAAAGTAACAATCTTAAAGAACCTTCAGACCAAAGGAAAGAACTCACAGTAACTCAATAGTCTATAGACAGGAAAATTATGAATCAAAGCTTAATAAGACATCCACTTATTTACGATATTAAATGTATACTCACTCCTTCTGTCCTTGCATGTAGAGGAGAATACGAGGGAGTATGACATTTGGGGCATCCGCAAGGTGCTCATTGATACAACTCAGAAAACGGACAATAATCACATTTGAGGGTTCTGAAAACATCTTGTCCACTAATTGTTCGATAAAAATGCTCCAGTCTTCAACCTACCGAATTTCAAGAAACATTAGTCCAAGAAATATATATAAACCAACATTACAGCCAAAATCACAACTAAAGATAGACAGTTCGGCACATGCCAAAAAAAGCTGATGACATGAGAAGCCATAGTATTAAACTGTTAACGTTGTTTTTAGGATCTCAACTTTCTGTCATCAGTATATTGATTAAATCATGTATCAGATTTAAAATTCCTAGGTAAGTTTTCGCAGTATAATACTAATATAGATCGTGAAGTCCAAATTTACTAGATACAAATACATTATCAAAGTGGCACTTCTTCAAAAATCTTCGTCGACTAAGTGGATAAAGAAAATCTAGAAACAATGTCCTCGAGGAGTGATTCTGGAACCTGATATTGTTATTCATAGATACTGAGTGCCTCCCTCATTACTCTTTCCAATGAATGGTATGCCCTCTGCCATCTAAAAACCCCACAAATTTCAGAACGTAACTCATTTTGCGCTTCACAACTACTAAAAACTCCAACAGTATAACCCAAGCACGGAAACTGTGGTCATTAGACTGGATTATTAAAAAACCTTGCACCTACTATGAAAGTGTGATGTGCCTTTTTACTTTTGTTTGTTCATTACTCAACTGAAATTCTTAATCTTGTTCGGGAAATAAAAAAATTAAAAACCCTAGACTAGATGTTTTAACCATGCCTAGCCTTGAGGATTCAAGAATAAGAGCTGAATCACCCTAACTTACAAGAGACCCTGACTTCTCTATCTTCTCTTGTATCATGTCTCACAATCAGGCAGAAACTGCAACATCTATACAACATAAAAATGCTAAATAATAGAGATGATGAAACAGTAAACTAATCTTACACTTTTTGCCCACTCTGGCACAAGCTCAAGTATTCTATCACTGTCAAGATTTGAGCCTGCAAATAAATCCAAAAAAATACTCAGATCACAAGAAGAATATATTGCATTATTTCTATACTTCTCAAGGTTACTCTTTGTTGGTTTTGATATCTAACTGAACTAGACAAGGATAAAACTACACTTATTGTCATTATCTATGCAATTACTATGAAGGCATAAGCGAGCATCCGGACCATCAATTAAAAAGCGAAATGAAACATGACTTGTAATCACAAGAACAATGTGGAATCCACCCATCAATACGTGTGGTACACCATAGAGGTAGGAGGAGCATACCTCCGCCTTCTCCTCCAGGAGTTCTTGAAAGTCCGGAGCTATGATACAGATTGCTGTAAATGAAAATAAATAAATAATGATATTAGACTAATAAGGAGATCTATAAAAACAACGATATGATGGTTCACAGGCCCCCATCAAACACTCAGAGACACTAGAGAGTTAAGAAATTATTTTCCATATAAAATTGTAATTCAAAAGTTTGCAGAAATGAGAAAACCTGAGATAGTCGATTAACATAATTATCAAATTAGGACTCTTGTTATGGAATTTGAGCACTGCAGCAAGAGCATCACATGCAGAAGATCTTGTACGTTGATCTGGAGAGTACACGAGGCGAACTAGATCAGGCAGAACTAAGTGAGGATCTGCATCAAGAACAAAAAAGCCATTAAGTAACACTCCTAAAGCCTTTTCCAAAAAGATATTAGTTTTGAAGCTAACTAACAATGGAGAATTATGTACGTCGTCACAAAATTAACAAAAAAAATCAGGACCACAATACTGAATATTTTTTATTTAATGATGATATTGATGGCATAAGCCCAGAGAACTAACCAGTCATCATCGCGAGTAAATTGGAAGATTGTATGCGTATGGAATGTTCGTCGTCTCCAAGGCGATCTATTAGGTGTTTGATCATGTTTTTTCTGCAGAATTCATGGAGAAAAGATCCAGAAGGATGATTAATAAAAATCCCAGAAAAGAGCGAAAAAGAGAGGGGGAAAAAAAGGTGGCAGAACAAATTATATTGCAAACAATTATTTTACCGCGTAGAAATTGGAAGTGGTTTTTCTGAACCAGAAGACACATGGACAAGTTCTGAAACGACATCAATGGCGTTCCTCCTCTGCAGGGAATTCCCGGAACTAAGGCGCGTGAAGACTTCCTGAAGGCATTCGCCATCTATGTTTCTAGCGATACATGTTTGAGTCAAGTTTCAGTCCAAACATCACAGCATCAAAACAAGAAACATGTCTAAGGCTAGGATGTCAAAGGCAGAGCATAGGAAGGATACCTGCTACAGAATTCAGCAATTAACGAAACAACAGCTTTGGCAATGCCATCCCTCTCATCTAGAAGGTTTAGCAACAAGGATAGAACTTCTTCGGACACCAGGTTATCAAGGATACTGCTTTTCTTCGAAGTACAGTTAATATTAAAGAGAGTTACCCTTAGGATACAAACAACTCGTTCTATCACATCTTCGTCAACACATTGAAGCTTCATGAGAAGAGAGAAGGAAACTATTAGAGCAGCACTCATTTTTTACAGAAGCACTTTGCCGTATTAACCAAATTTTCAAATGATAATATGTATTTCCTTCTGGTTTCCAGGTTTACATAAACTCTTGTCTCCAGGTGGTCTCAACAAGGAAAAGGTAAAAAAATGACTTTAGGCTGCCCTCCACTCAAGACCTTCACCAAATACATTGTGGAGAAGAATTCTGATTCTCTAAGCCAAGTTACTTATTTGATGGTAAAACTAATATATGTATAATAGGAGCACCGAGCACCATTTGGAACAATTCCTTTTGATTAATTCAATATTAAATAAAATCTATAGTCTATGCTGAAGTAAATGAAAATGTGAGAATACACTCATACTACAGCATAGTAGTATCGACAGGAATAAAAAAAAAAAAAACATAAGATATCTAGCTTAAGTATCATTTACTTGCCTGCGACAAGAGATTCTGTGATAATGGCAAACCCTGTTCTGACATTGCAATTTCAAACTGCTTGTTGTCAAGGCGCCCCAATAAAAGAGAAATACAACTCAGGAAAAACTTCATGGTATCATTCCCGCCGTCTTTATTTCCGGATTGATCGTCACTGTAGTCCATCGTATAAAACTGCATAATACTGTGAGACCTGAACAACTTAACTGGAAAAGGCAAGAAAATACAGGATTGGAAAATAAACCTCCTATCAATAGACACAAATAATAAAACAATATGGGGTCTATACTAGGCAGTACTTTGCAAAAATCTACAGAAAATATTTGAAGAAACCCCTTCAATCTCAGCGCTAAAATGCAAGTATAAAACAGAGAGACAAAGAGTGCAAAAAAGGTGTACAGTATAAGCTGATATAAGTATATCTTTCATCCCCGTTCATTTTCATGTAAATTCAAGCATGTGCACAATTATCAAGTACCCGTTTTATAGATTCATAGAGTTGGGAAGTTTTTGACCTGGATGCCTGATATATACTGGTTCAACATCTCCATGTAGCTCTTAGAAAATCTGTAATCCTCTAACCGCAGAAGCATGCAATAGTGTTTCCAACAAGAAGAAAGTAAAGCCGTTCCAGTTTTAACTGTATCATCACCTGTTTTCAAAGGTAGTCGAAAACGAACTGTGATGAATAGAAGTATGAAGACAATGTAACAGATATGTTAATGATCAATATAGAGGACTGAGGGTAAGACCTGCCTGCTCGGGAACAAGAGTGTAATGTTTCTTTATCTCCCGCAACCACTGTAAAACTTGCTCCAATCCTTTGGCATGTAAAGGCCGGCTTTTTCTGCTCCACTGCAGGTAAGTTTGCAACATAAAAAGTCAATAAGTTCATAAAGTGCAGATCAAACATCAACCATCAGCCTCCAGACAATCAGATGATCTGAAATGCCCAGCTCATAGAAACTTGATGCAGCTTAGAACTTTAGTTCGACTCTGAAAGGTGATAATACTCTGCACCAGTTTCCTAAGGTTCCACTACGTGCCAACAATAACATTTAGGTGTAGACGTTGGCCACTATCAGGGCAAACACAAATTGTACACATAAACTACAGTTACACAAATTGTACATATATAAACTACAGTTACACAAATTGTACACTTTCCTTAAGAAGAACATTGATAGACTACAACAGCACTTATTCAGCTCTTTCAAAAAGTTTGATCTGTCTTTGCCATGCCCTAAAAGTTTTTGCTGTAGTCCTGTATATTATTCTTCTAGCCAGACGACATCCTTAGTGCTCCATCAAGAAAGCACTATATTATTTTGCATTCAAAGTCTTTTCACACTTCACTAATGTTTCTTACACTTTATACAGATACATGAAATATATCAGATCAATTATTTATCCAGCAAAGAACCATGGTGATATTCTATACTTTTGCATGCCAAATTAAAAGAAAACAACAGAGGCTAAAGAATTGATAGATGGAGCAGTACAGATAACATACAGCCAAGAGTTTCAGCACAAGATTAATGAGTTCATCCAAATGATTCCACAGCATAAACTCCATCTCCACGTTTTCAGTGCCTTGTGGAAGTGTAGAAATTGAATTCAATTGCTTCTCATTACTAGCACTAGTTGTTGATGCAGCAAGTATATTTGCTTTATCTGCGGACAGCGATCTCTTTGAAGTAGATGCATTTACTATTAATGCTTCAGTAAGCACAAGAATGCAATCAGCAACAGCTACTGAAAGACGAGTAGGCAATTCATATCCGTCCTGCAATTTGCTACAAGAACAGTTGCTCGGAGATTAGTCTAGAAAGATAAACAAAGGTAAAAATAACTTAATTTACTACTGCTTCATACATCGAGTTTACCACAAATCAAAAGAATGCCCTTCAAGAGAATTAATTTCATCTGTACAGTGTGTGTGGAAGATTAAATACAGCTTACAAAGTCTTTTGAGCAACTACAAGGACTGAGAAATGAAATAGGTCATGGACCAACTAAAACATGAACCGCAAAAACAACTAACAGTATTTTCCGTAAACATGAACCACAAAAACAACTATCTTTTATTGCAATTTATTTTGGTTGATAAGTTAGAATGGATACAATCAACACTTGTAACTGTAGCAGCAAAATTTACAACTTATCGGAGATGAAAAATTCATACCTCCCAATACAAACAAGAGATGAAAGATGTGAAATTGAAGAGGAAAAAATCTTCAATAGTTTCTGGTGCTTCACTTGTATCCCTGTGTATCAAAAATATCAGTCAACAAATATCCATTAATTGAAGGACCCAAATGAGAAATCTTCAATAGTTAGCACATTATATCAAAGTTTTTCCCTAAAGTACCAAGTCATATAAGCTGCTCTTAAGTCCAAGTTATACATAAAATTGGAACAAGATGGTAGCAAAGTTTACTTGGTTTACTTAGGCATACAATAACAACCTCAACAATAAGTAATTCTGCAATTAAGAAAAACATCCGCAGATTACCGATGCTCGAAGGAACTGAGAAATGAAGTAATTTCTTACCAATATCTGAAGATTGCTTCTTAGTTATCCCATGTTCTACAAGTGCGCGTATCAACGTGCACCATCCAAGAGCAATATAACGATCATCTTTTCTCTTAATAATGGTCACCAGATCAACGGCAACAGCTTCAAAAAGAAGTTCATCCTCAAATAACCAATTAAGAAGTATCAAAACTTGGTTGGATCGTCTTGAATCCTTCCACGTCAATGACTGCAAAATAAAAAAGTAAAACTACATTAATTAATTAACAAAAACAAAAGCAAGAACTTACAAATAAAATCAAATTCCAGAAATCTCACATTTTCAATCATCGGGACAAGAATTTGATCCAATGACTCTTGTTTCTCTACTGCATCCCTAACATACTTTTTAAGAACACACAGTGGTTCTTCCAAACTCCCTGCAAAACCCTAAATCATCAAAAAAAAAAAAAAATTGTACTTCGAAAGAAAAATAAAATAAAAACCTAATCCATACAAATTTTAAAAAGTATTACCAGAAGTTTTCAGAGAAGCAGAGCCAAGATAAGAAATGGAGTCTTCTAGTTTTTTGAGACGACAAGTGAGAAGAGTGTTGATTACTTTGCCGATAGTTGAAGAAATCACAGTTGAATTAGTCGAATCTGATATCCATAAGTGTGGTTCCTCCATTTCTGTAAGCAAATTTAAGCTTCTCTTCGTTTTTAGGGTTTCAGACTGTTAATTGTTAATCTATTTTGAGCTAATTTGTTGATTTGCTCTCGCGGGAAAAACCAGAATCGACCTAGAGAGAGAGAGGGTTTGGGTTCTACAAAAATATGTGACGTCCTATTTGAGAACCGAACTCTTACCATTCTCTACGGGCGCCAACATTTGTTTGGGGGATACAAGAAACCAATGAAATATCGAAAAAAAAGGCGCCCGTGACCAAAGTAGTTGGGGCATGATAAAAAAAGAAACCTATTATAGGGGCTCTAAGAGCAACTGCAATGGTGCGAGTATAACCAAAGACCAAAGAGGGAAAAAAAGACTAAAATTTGGGTTTAGTCTGGTGTGTGACGCTACGGGCGGAAGACTAAATTTGGTGGAGCGTGGATTATACGTTCGCCTGGTGTGGGGGAGATTCCGAAATTTTTTTTTAAAAAAAAAAAAAAAAAACAATGGGGCGGAGGTATAAACCACGCCCCATTCAAAAGAAAAAAAAAAAAAAATTGGGGCGGACGTATAAACCACGCCTGCTGTGGGGCGTGGATTATACGTTCGTCAGTGTGGGCGTACATTATATACCCGCCTGGTGGTGGGGCGTGGATTATAAGTTCGCTCGACTATTGGGTTTACTCTTTGGTCCAGACCAAATATAGTCTGGGATTTAGTCGATAGTACGTCCCACTACGTCTCGTTCATTTACCAAATATTTGGGTTTAGTCGCCCACTGTGGTTGCTCTAAGGATTTGGTTTTGACTTTGAGGGCTCTTATGGATTTAACTACCCTAAATATGGATGAGGTGAGACCCAATATAGGGGCTCCAAACCTAAATCTAATTAATATAGGGACCCCAAACCTGAATCTAATTAATATAGGGGCTTCAAACCTAATTTTTCAATCCCTAATTTAATCAAAACTAAACCTAAACTAAAAAAAGAAAAAATTGCCACCTCCTTCTCTCTTCTTCTCCAACTCATATTCTCCGTCTTCTCTTTTTCTTTCATTTTTTCCTTTGGCCATGATAATCATCGTGTCACAGTGTACATAGTAAGGGCTACCAGTTTAGTCTGCCTTCAGTACTTTAAGGGGTGTATTTAACATTTCTGTTATTGGCTGTTACTAGCCGTTTGATTGCATACACGTGTGTGTCATCCATTCAGTAGGGTTAGACCCAATTATTGGTCATTTAAGTTGTAAGAAGGATTTGTTGGATCTTATCTGAAAATTAATGAAATTGTTATTCCCTTGGCTGCGCTTCTTAGCACAAAGAATTGGCTTGGATCTTTGATTCAAGAGGTGTTTAATAACCAATTATCCTCAAATTCTTTTCATATGTTTGTTAATTTGTTGTGTAATCACAACAATTGGCATCAGAGCCGTTCTATCCACCAATTTTTTTTTCCAATGACGCTCAAAGACCTTGCTGATAAAACAACAGCTAATGAAGCCGCTATCATTCAACTCCGATCTGACTTCAAAAACCTTTCCACAAATATTACTCAACAGATTGATCATGTAAAGGCTAGCTTCAAGGATACTCTACAAGAAAATAATCGAAATCTGATTCAGTTACTCAATAAATCCAACAATGACCATCGTACTGAAGATTCAGGTGGTTCTCATCACCAGGATGATGAACACCAAAGTTATTCTCATCAACATTCTAACTTTGTTAATCACCATCATCGCATCCCTAAGCTCGATTTTCCAAGATTTAATGGAGGTAACCCAGAGGTTGGATTCAGAAAAGTGAACGCTATTTTCAACTTAATGATATTGAAGAATGTAAAGGTAGATATAGCCGCAATCTATCCGGGAAGGTAAGGTGAGAAATGGTTTCTAAATTTCCAAGTTAATCGTAATAGAATTACATGGCGGCATTTATCTCTTCATTTATGGGCTAGATTCGAAATTCCTGTAGAGGAAAATTTTGTTGGTAGCTTCAATAAATTAGTCCAAACCTCTTCTGTGGATGAATACTATGAGGAATTTGAGTCACTCAAAGCCTTAATGCTGCGCATGAACCCTTCTTTGAGTGAATCATATTTTGTTATGAGTTTTCTTAGTGGCTTGAAGGATGATATTGGCAAATCATCACCCACAAACTCTAGTCGATGCTTTTTTCATTGGCTAGATTACAAGAACAAAAGCTTCAGTTAACCAATGCAACACCTAAAACATTTCACAGATCATTCACTACCTATTCCAACTCACAGAGACCATACTATCCTAGTCCCTTACCCCCTAAACAAATTATCACTTCACCTAAATCTAGCCCTTCAACCCCAAGATCTTTTTTCATACCTACACCAAAGTCTACCCCTACAACTCCTACCATTAAAAGACTATCTCAGGAGGAAATGGATAAGAGAAGAGCTCAAGGGCTCTGTTATAATTGTGATGTAGTATACAAACCTGGTTATTTCTGTAAGGGTAAACAAAAAATCTACATGTTACACATGGAGTCTACTGAATCACAGGACACTGAGGAAGTTGAGGAACTTTTAGTTGAGGCACCTGAATCTCCAGTCCAATCTGATGTTGAAGTATCTCTTCATGCTCTCACTGGCTCAGCCACCGGTGATACAATCAGAATTCCTGGTGTCATCAACAAGAAGACTGTTTCTATACTTATTGACACAGGTAGCACCACTAGTTTCATTGACAGTACCTTGGCTTCTTCACTCAAGTGCTCCATCACACCAACTTCACCTTTGATGGTCACTGTTGCAATTGGGGAGCAAACATCAAGTTCAAGTATTTGTTTTAATCTACAATGGAGCATGCAGGGGCACCAGTTTATGGAAAACTTAAGAGTTTTACCACTTGGGGGTTGTGACATAGCATCGGGAGCAGATTGGCTAAGGAAACTAGGTGACGTGACTTTCAATTTTGCCAAACTCAATATTTCTTTTCAATTCAAGAACAAGCATATTACATTACAGGGCACTACTCCAAAACATTCATTCCTGATGATGAGTGGAGAAGCAGTCAAATTTTTTTTTTTCTCAAACATTCACATGGTATAGTAGCTTAACTATTCTCCATCACTACAACCTCAACACCCCCTAAAACTCCCGACATTTCTGCCACTATTACAAGAATTTCTGATATATTTCAAGAACCTTTCACTCTTCCACCTAAGAGAAGTTTGGATCATACAATCCCTTTACAACCCAACTCATCACCTGTCAATCAAAGGGCTTATAAGTGTGTCCTTATGTGCATAAAGGAGTAGTTGAGCAATTGGTTAAAGAAATGCTTCAAACTGGGATAATTCACCTAGCCACAACCCATTTTCATCCCCCATACTTCTAGTGAAAAAGAAAGATAATTCATGGAGATTTTGTATGGATTATAGGAAGCTCAATGACATTACTATTAAGGATAAGTTTCCTATACCTATTGTGGATGAATTACTAGATGAACTACATGGTTCAATCATTTTATCAAAGATAGATCTGAGAGATGGATATCATCAAATCAGAGTTCATGATCTAGACATCCATAAGACAGCCTTTAGAACTCATCAAGGCCATTATGAGTGCCATTTGGCCTCACATTCCCCTACCACATTTCAAGCACTTATGAATGATATTATTTTTAAAGAAAATTTGTGTTGGTCTTCTTTGATGACATACTTATTTATAGTAAAAGCATGAGTGAGCATTTGGAGCACCTCATGATGGTTTTTTCTTTGCTAAGACAACATCAACTCTTTTCCAAGTTATCCAAATGTTGTTTTGGACAACCTTCATTGGAATATCTTGGCCATATAGTCACAGCATAGGGTGTTTGTGCTGACCCAATAAAATTGCTTGTATGCAATCCTGTCCACTTCCAAAGAATATAAAAGAGCTAAGAGGTTTTCTAGGTCTCACAGGTTATTATAGAAAGTTTGTGCAGCATTATGGGATTATAAGCAAACCTCTAACTAACCTTCTCAAGAAAAATTCATTCCATTGGAGTCCAGCTGCTACAACTGCATTTAAGACACTCAAACAGGCAATGAGCTCTACCCCTGTATTGGCTTTGCCTGACTTTTCTAAGCCTTTTGTAGTGGAAAGTGTTTCTACTGACATGTGCATTGCAGCTGTCCTGCTGCAAGAGAAAAAACCTATAGCTTACTTCAGCAAGCCACTTGGCCCTAGAGCTGCAACACTCTCTACTTATGAGAAGGAATTTCTGGCCATTGTTACTGCAGTTCAAAGATGGAAGCACTATCTCCAAGGTACCAGATTCATCATCAAAATTGATCATCAAAGTCTGAAGTACTTACTGGAACAAAAGGTTACCACTGCATTCCAACAAAAATGGCTCATAAAATTATTGGGGTTTGATTATGCAATTCAGTACAAGAAAGGCTGTGACAATGTGGTTCTTTGATGCACTTTCTAGAGACCCTCAGATTCTGCTACTTGCTACTTAATGGCCATATCTACACCAACTTGGGTACAAGAAGTTCAGCAGAGCTATGTTAATGATGTCAAGGCCAACCAGCTCATGTCTGAACTCCCCTCAGCCCTGATACTCAACCAAATTACACATTCATTGATGGTGTTCTGAGATACAAAAATAAACTTTACATTGGTACTGGTGCTCAGGTTAGAGATAAACTCTTACAGTCCTTACATACTTCTACAATTGGAGGACATTCTGGCATTCAGGATACATCTTGAGAGCAAGAAGTCATTTTTATTGGTCAGGTATGCATAGAGACATAGTTTTTTTTTTGTATCTTAGTGTGATGTTTGTCAAAGAAACAAAGCTGATCACACTAACTCTGTTGGCTTGCTCCAACCACTTCCTATCCCTGAGCATGCTTGGCAACATATTACCATGGATTTTATAGAAGGTTTGCCTATCAGCAGCAGGAAAAGTGTAATCTTAGTGGTAGTAGATAGGCTGGCAAAATATGCTCACTTCTTAGCTCTGCAACATCTATACACTGCTGCATATGTGGCTCATGCATTTCTCAATCAAGTGGTTAAGTTACATGGATTACCCTCTTCAATTGTGTCTGATAGAGATAAGGTCTTTACCAGCAATTTCTGGCAGGATTTATTTAAAGCTTTGGGTACTAGCATTAACCTCAGCACAACTTACCACCCCCAAACAGATGGCCAAGCTGAAAGGGACAATGCTTGTGTTGAAAACTATTTGAGGTGCATCACTGGACAAAAACCAGGGAAATGGACTGACTTCTTAGCTCTTGCAGAATGGTGGTACAATACAAGCTACCACACAAGTTTAAAGATTTCTCCTTTTCAGGCATTATATGGGTATGTCCCTCCTCATCTTGCTTTTCCTTCTGCTACTACCACTTCAGTTGCTGCAGTAGAGACTTACTTGAAAGATAGAGCTTCTTTACTGGATATATTTAAAGAATCCCTCCTAAAGCTAAAGAGAGAATGAAGCTATATGCGGACATGTCAAGACAAGATAGAACCTTTGAAGTTGGGGACTTTGTCTACCTCAAACTTCAACCCTACAGGTTGTCCTCTATTTCATTGAGAAAAAACTTTAAGCTATCCTCCAAGTTTTATGGTCCTTTCAAGTTCTTCAGCGCATTGGCAAGGTAGCTTACAAGTTGGATTTACCATCACACTCTCGCATTCATCCTGTGTTTCATGTCTCTCAACTTAAGAAACACATTGGTCGGTGACACACTCCTTCTCCATCTCTGCCAATAGTGGATCATGAAGGCCAAATTATTATGTTACCTGAAAAGCTTTTGGGTACCAGGTCAGTTCTACAGGGCAAACAGCTGGTCAAGCAAGTATTGATTCAATGGACTAATTCATTCCCAGGGAATGATACATGGGAAGACCTCTCCAACATTCGCACTCACAACCCAAAGTTCATCCTTGAGGACAAGGATGTTTTTCAGTTGAAGGTAATGTCACATTGTGCATAGTAAGGGCTACCAGTTTAGTCTGCCTTCAATACTTTAAGGGGTGTATTTAGCATTTCTGTTATTGGCTGTTACTAGCCGTTTGATTGCAGACACGTGTGTGTCATCTATTCAGTAGGGTTAGACCCAATTATTGGTCATTTAAGCTGTAAGAAGGATTGTTGGATCTTAACTGAAAATTAATGAAATTGTTCTTCCCTTGGCTGCGCTTCTTAGCACAGAGAATTGGCTTGGATCTTTGATTCAAGAGGTGTTTAATCACCAATTATCCTCAAATTCTATTCATCTGTTTGTTAATTTGTTGTGTAATCACAACACATCGGTTCTAAGCCAACAACGACTTTAGTTAGGTAAGAATCCAAAAACCCACCTTTTTTTTTATTTTTGAAAGAATATATCAGATTTGATTAAAATTAGGGATTTAGAAAATGGTTTCAGTAGTGATTACGGTTGGGAAAATGTTGGTAAGAAAACCCAACCGTCAAAAAAAATCAAAACTTTTCCAACCGAATGTTTTCTACGGTTGGAAAACCTAACCGTAATTTTACCCAGATTTTGTCTACGGTTGGGAAAATATGAACTCCCAACCGTATATCTTACAGACGGTTAGGTTTTCTTACAGTAAGTTTCATTTTCAAAAAAAATTATCCAAGTTTTTGACTGTAATTTTTAACTATAAATCAAATGATTAGGCTAATCTTATTACTAATCTGATCACTAATCTTACTTAATTTAGCTAAATTAATCATTAGCATTAATTAATCATTAGGATAAGGGGTTTTGGAGATTACTATTTGATGACCGGTCTTTTATCATCTTGTGAGCCCTCAAAACCAAAATCTTGGAACCCCTATAATAGGTTTCTAAATGAAACCAAAATTAGCATATTTTTGATGAATCCACAATTGCGATATATATGATAATTAACAGGGGTATTGAATAAAATAAAATAACGTTATTTTGAAGTAAAATGAAGAACCCCTGGTCCTTATATATTTTTCGTAATGGCTAAACTATCTTTGTACTTTAATTAATTTTTTAAAATAATTATTGTTTAAATGTTAGATTTTTATTATTGGCTAAAGATTATTTTTACAAGAAACTATAGTTAGAAGCCTAACAAGCTAAGTTCCAACATCGAACTACATTAGTTTCCATAAGAAATTAATTATTTAATTTATTTTCTTACTTAATTGCCAACTAAAAACTCTGGTGTGTATTGCAGAATAAAACTTTGTTTTTATTGTGAAATAAAATTACAAGAGGTTGGATGGGAGTCTCGCCACAAGCTGAGCTCTAACACCTTTTTGAATAGCCACTCCAGTTCTATGAAAAAGAAAACTACCAGAACCGACATTAGCATAAACAATTCTTTAATCTCTTCAAGAAGAGTGTGGTGTCCTCTCCGAGCTCCCCAAGGGTAAAAAAAACCAAGATACCAAAACCATAATAATTTTTGTGGTGTTTACATAAAAAAACCTATAAAAAAAATTAAATGTTTTTTTTATTAAGTAAAATTACAAAAATAAAAAAAGTAATTCAATATTTGAAAAGGTAACCTGGACTTTTTATGCTTTTAAGACACCCCTTAGCAGGGTAGATAGGGTGGGAAAATTATTTCATGTTCTAAGTTAATATGCATCTCCTCCAATTATGGATTCTTTTTGGTTTGATTACAAAAGAATTAGCGTAATGTTATAACTATCTCCCCCTCTTTTAATGCCATCAACAAATCACAAAACTCAACTGGAGATAATTGTTAGAACTGATAACTTTAAAATTTAGTCGTCAAATTTGACTAAGAGATTCCCGTCACATTACATGTGAACTTTTGTTATTAGCCGTCGGATTTTAGGATCTTTGTGCTTTTATCAACCATTAGATGTATTCTTTCTATAATTTACAAAACTACAGTAGATCTTCGGTAAATTAATTACTTCGTTAAAATAATAAAATTCTTCGGTCTCTATTAGGCATACAAAGCTAAATTTTAACTCGATAAATTAATAACTTCATTAAAATAATAATTTTTCCGGTTCAATGGCCTATTAATTTATCGAAGTTTTAATGTATCCGCGTACATATATAAATTATTTGGCTCTCATTACGACTCGACCTTCTCCTCCCTCAACTTTCTCTCTCTAACAATTCCTGAAAGACCCAAAATCTGAATTTTGACCTCTATTTCAATAAAATAATGATGGAGACGAAGATTTCTTAGAATCATTCGAGTACACTAAGTAGAAATGTTATGTTTACCAACGTGCACTCCACTTGTTTTATTAATTGAGCTAGCTATCACACAGTGGCAATCAACGTCCAAACTAATAGTTTTATATATGCAGTAAATGAAAGAAGCAAAATGTAAGTTCTTTCTGTTATTATTATAAGTTCATTTTCTCTTATAAATTAGAGAATAATACATCATTATTTATATAAATAGAAGACAATTACATAAGACCACATCAATTGTGCGTGTCAACATTAGAAACACATTAAATCCTTAATCATTAAGTCTAATCAAACATCTTTATCTCATACGCGTGGTAAAGGATACTTAGTTTTATTGTGGACGGTTAAAACCATGGTTATCCACCAATCTAGAAGATTCAAAGTACCCCCATTGGATGCTGGTCTAAATTATGGCTTCATCAAAATCTTAACGAATACATTTAATAAGATAAAAATTCGACAAGCGCGCGATATCAAACCTAAGCAAAGAGTATAATAAAATTTTCCCATCAAAACATTGCCACAAAAAATATGGTGGGATAAAAAATGGTCGAAGGAAAAAAGAGTACATATTTTCAAGCTTCAAAGTGATGGTCGTCACAAATTTTATTCTCTTGTCAAAGATGCGTTAATAAAACCATTTAGGGAAAAACCCGAGCTCTAAATAAGATTGGTCACTGACAGAAAATATGTTTTTCGTCGGAACTACGTCAATAAAACCACTTGGGATAAAATAGGGCATTCTTAGGGTGGATATAAGTCCTACAAATCACAGTGTCAGAACAGTTGATAAGTTACTCTTAATCTACCATTATAATTGCATTCAACAGCCCTAATCCTGCCTTAATATTATTTCCAATTGACACCTATTTACCTTTCCTTCATCACTGACACTGTTGCTTTATGTTTGGCTAGTCTTTCTAGCTATACAGCTGAGATTTCAAAGATTTCACCTTCTGTATCAGTTTATAAAATGACTAAAGCCCATTTCAACCTGCAACTCACAAAAATCTCAATTTTAAATTTTACGACTGTCCAAAAATACTATGAAGGTTCCATTAGGAAAATGAATTCATGATAACCCATGAAGATGCTGAAAATGATTTCAATATACAACAGGTGCGAGTCATAGGGCACGGGTTGAGCACTTAATCCATGAAGGACTACTAGTCTACTACTACATGTGTGTCATAAACATCAAAGCCAGACCTATTGTCAGTGACCGAGCGCTATGGGGTCAGCCTAATTGTGTTCCGATATTCACTACAAAGATTTTTTGATACATATTTCATTAATAATTCAAAGAAATATGGAAGTTCACGGACGGTAAAAGCTTATCATTGTTGGTTGCGAATGCCGGAAAAACCATAGGAGATGGAAGTTAACCAGATCCAACTATGTTAACCTTGACTTTTCTTATTGTTTTTTTTTTCCAGTTAACCTTAACTACCTTCAGCGAAAGAATAGTCATATGATCGATTAGAGATGGAAACACACTCAAAATAGGAGAACGGTAACGATTGAAACTCAAAAAGAAATTCAAAAGATTAGATGTTGAAGTGAACACGGGCATTTTCTTATGAGAAAGAACGAAGACAAATGTAGAAAGCAAATCCAAGACTGAAAGCTCAAGGACTGGAAACAAAATTGATTAACAGAATCCCAAAATGGATGATTTACGTATTAGTCTTCAAGGAATCACATGGTTGATGCAAGAAAAGTTGGAGGCTTTAGGCATATTAAATGTCCAAAACCACAATCCATTCTGCATCCACATATTTCAATCAATGTTTATGAGTCTATAAGATTGGTAAGATGAGTGGATACTGATGGAATAAACTTATACTGGCCTAGCACACCACTAATAACTGTTGCTACAAGCTCTATATATGCATCTTGGCACACAAAGTACAAGAAAGCGAAAGTGGTTCAGATGGGACACCAAACAAGAGCGTGCAATAGAAGTTGACTAAAAAGAGGGAGGACAAAAATTAAAGTGGTCTAAAGGTTATTTTATTTAAAATTTACATTGTACTCTCAATCCATTTAGGGGGTTTGTAAATAGAGCAGCAGATCATGGCTAATGCGTGCTCTCGTACAGTTGGATGTTCGATCAACCTAGTTTCCTTACCGGAAGACTTCTTATGGTTGTAACTTTTAGTTTCTGTTCAGTGAATATATCAACTCACTTAAAAAAAAAACCTCTCAATAATCTACTGGTACATGTCTGTGTCCTTAAATCCTTTCTCCAAATTAAAAGGAAAAAGTGGCAAAACTCCATTTCTTTTTCTTAGACCACCAGCTAGTAGAAACTATTGACATAAATGTTAATTGGTATTTGGAATCTAACGTTTGAAAATACCCTATGTTGAGTTTTCCTAACTAATTCAATATGGATGATTGGGTATTATCTAACAAAGGTATTTATGCATATGGTGATTATTATTTGCTAAACCTAATTTGAAATTAGGTAATCAAATCACAAAGAAAGCTTTCTCAATCTGGGTAGGAGTTCTAGTGATTCTTAAGTCCTGCTCGTGCATATTTCAAACCCTAGTTTTGTAAAAACCAAGAAATCAGGAAACCCAAGTTATGAAACCATACAACCCTCAGTAAACCCTAGTTTTGAAACATCAAAAATTAAGAAATCGTACCTCAAGTTGGGTTAGCAGCGAGAGATTTAAGAGCAATTGAGAGGTTTTCCTGCTTCTACAACTGGTATTCTTGATCCATCAAGCGATGTTAGAGGTTTCGGAAAGCTAGGGCTTTTGAAATTGTTTATTTTCCGTTTAAATACTTTTATTTCATCCAACCAGGCAGATGAATGTAATATAAGTTAGCTGACTGTAATATTCCTAAACGTGACTATGCATAAAAAGTCAGGACCTTAGTGGTACGATAGTAAATAATAACTAACATTTGTCTATATATGTCCATGAATCTTATTTTTGTGTATTGTTTTGTTTGTACGATATTTCCAGAAAATTTTATAAAAAGAGGGTTATTTTAGATAATTAAAACAACATATGCTCTAGGGAAACTACTTGGGACAAAACCTGAAACGCTTAAAAAATTCATAATACTATCGAAGTCGATGCTTATGATGCCTTGTTAAAAACCCCATCAGGAAAACTATGTGGGACAAAACCTGACCAAAGTAAAATAATACTATAGACGTCCCTCGATAACGTTACTAGACACGCATGCATTACCTCGTTAAACCTTGACAAGGATAACCCAAAGGGACAAAACCTTGGCGAACAAAAAAGAGTACAACGCGTTTAAGTTATGTGGAAGATTCTACGAGTTTACTCCCCCTGAAATAAAATTTCTCAAAGCATTTGGTGGTGCAAAATTATACAGCTTTAGAAAAAATGTTTTACAATTTGTAGTATATGGAGGATTGACCGCCAGGTCTTGCCCGAGTGCACAACCACTACTGTACACATCGCATCCCTCTAACTATTGTTCACCAGTCTTAATTTGCTGCTTTAACTTCATTCATATCAATGAAAGCTTCATGCAAACTTATTACTGTCGTCAGGGACGGAGCTATGTGGAAGCTAGGGGTGGCTCCCGCCTCCCCTGAAACTTTTGAAATCTATTAAAAGTCCGTTATAAATCCTATTATTGTAAAAAAAAATCTATTATTTCGCCCCCTTAAATTTTTATTTCTTAGATTAGCCCTCCCTGTATAGAATTTCTAGCTCCGTCCCTGACTGTCGTAGAATCAACTTTTAGCTTTTAAAATTGTAACCTTCAAAACAAAAGTTTAGAATATAATGCATGCATTACATTCGTATATGGTATTTCTGGACCATAAAATATTATTCTACACAGGTGACAGATAAAACACCTTCCACTCCAAGGGATTGCACAATTATAATGTTAATTTAACAACACAACACAACACAATACTTTATTTCATACGGGCAAGGATATGTGTTTCAAATGTATCCATCAATTCATACATGTCGTAATTGTCTAAGAAGAATCGAACCGATCGATCCAGGTCTAAATGTTTTGAGGAGTTGGTTATTAAATATGTCCTTATTCTCGAATCTTTTAATATTGTGTATGTAAGTCATACAATCATTTGAGACAAACATAATTAATCGTTAGAGCAAATCCTATGGGCAGTAGAACATTACTTCGTTCACTACTTCAAAAAAAATATCATCAAAGGTCATTCACCAAACTTGTAACAAAACTAAAACACCTAAAATTACTTTAAAATCAGTTAGATTAATCTTGCAAAACCTGTTAGCATTAGAATTTAATTTTTCTCTTTGATATAAATTGTTGGGTTCCCAATTTACATAGATTTATGTTTATTCATTTTCCTAAAATTTATAATAATATTTAATTCTTGATCCATTTATTTTCTTGTCTCTTTACCTAATATCATGAACTATTTCTCAAGCATGTATAATTACACGAAGTTGGGGAGAAATGACAAAAACAAAAATCATGACAAAAAAGGGGAATAAAGAGAGATGTGAGAAACTGAATCGATTACAATTAATTCAGGCGTAGCCTTGCATAATCCCATGAAGTAAGGGAGAAATAATGACAAAAAACAGAAACCATGAAAAAAGGGGAATAAAGAGAGATGTGAGAAACTGAACCGATTACAATTAATTCGCGTGTAGCCTTGTGTTTGGTCAAATTTTTTTATAGGTTTCATTTTTCTTCCTGCCCCCTACCCGGCAAATCTTAAAAGCACAACATCTTCTTTTTTGGAAAAATATGTCCTTTACAAATTGTTTTAATTTTAAAAAATAATAAAAAAAGTAATTTGAAAACTAAAATCAAATTAAAATAAAACAAAGAAAATTAACCAAGGGTGACTAAATAATTTACCTATCTTAGGAAATCTTTTCTCACCCTACTACCACTACTTCTTCCACCACCACATTATCGTCACCACTCCAAAATTGCCTCACCAATACCCACCACCATTATCTCCACCGCCGATCCACCACCACCACCCACCATCAAAACCACCATTAGTGCTTCATTTACCTATCTTAGGACCCCTTTTCTCACCCTACTACCACTAGTTCTTCCACCACCACATTATCGTCACCACTCCACCAGTCTCACCAATACCCACCACCATTATCCCCCCACTGCCCAACATCACAACCACCATTAATGCTTACTAATATGGCTAATATCACATAAATTTATTATGTATCAACAAAAATATATTAATTTGATTAATTAAAGAAACATTTATTATGAAATATCAATTGAACATTTATTATTAAATTTTAATTAAACGTGATCATTCATAGCGGTAGATTTATGTTCTGCAAGTATAAATTCGATCGTTCTTTATCTAGCCTAACTTGTCCAAACTTTGTTTTGTATTCTGGAAATGTAATCAATTTTATTTTAATACTAAAAACCTTGATTTATTCGATCGGGTACTATAAATAGCTGGGATCCCATTTGGGTGATCCAACGGTCATGATCATATTGTCTTATATGATTTAATATCCTCCTCAAAATATTTGTGTTTTGTCCTTACCAGTTGTGCTAAAAACAGCCAACTACATCTATCACAATAAAATGTTGCTCATTTTGTAAAGACACAAAACTATTGTTGTCACTAACATCCACCACGGTACGTAAAAACCAGCCACGCCCACTATTTGTTCCACCACCAGTAATGTTACCACCTCCACTACTCACAAATACCCGCCACTGTTTCCTCCACCCACTGCATCTTTCACTACCAACATTAAAAATTATTAATATAATTTTTAACCAGGGCCACTGTAGTACAGTGGTAAAGTCATTGGGTGATGATACCAGTTAGCCGAGTTCGAAACTCGCCATCACCAAATTCTTTACCGATCAATATATATATATATATATACACATATATAGTTTTTAATAAACTTATATTTATTAATAAAAATACGTATTTATTAGATTTATTAAATGAACATTTATCATGAAAAATTAATTAATTTATTAGATTTATTAAATGAACATTTATCATGAAAAATTAATTAATCATTCATCATGAGCAATTAATAGGACACTAATTAATAAAATATTTATAATGGTTAGTTGAAAAAACCACTGCCGTAGATTTATCCCTCCTAGACAAATCTCGGCCGCTCTTTATCTAGCCTAACTTAGCCAAGCTTTGTTTTGTATTCTAGATAATATACAAATTTATATGCTAGTGTTGATGCTGGATTTTAGTCTAGGGTTAAAATCGTAAAACCGCACATCTGGCATGACGTCATTATGACCATTAGCACATTTATCGAATCGATCAGCATGCTTACGTAAGAATTACCAAGGTACCTTTTTTCTTTCTATGTATCATGTTCCACGGCAGAACCCCTAACATTGATTGACATCACCTGTACAAAACCCTCATGCTACCGCGCCAAGGCATGCCAACCATGCCAGCCGCACCACTGTGCCAATGGCAAACCGTGCCAGCCACATCTACCGCGCCAAGGCATACCAACCATGCCATCCGTACCACTGTGCCAATGGAAAACCGTGCCAGCCACATCTCCACGCCAAGGCATGCCAACCATGCCAGCCGCACTACTGCGCCAATAGCAAACCATGCCAAGCCAAACCGCGCCTTGCCTTGGCCCTAGACATGCTAGTCGCACCATGTGCCAAACGGCATGCCAAACCATTGGCCCCACCTCGCCAAGCCAAACGCACCTTGCCTTGGCCCTAGCCATGCTAGCCGCACCATGTGCCAAACGGCATGCCAAACCATTGGCCCCACCTCGCCAAGCCAAACACAACTTGCCTTGGCCCTAGCCATGCTAGCCGCACCATGTGCCAACGACATGCCAAACCCGCGACCCCACTATACCATGCCGGCCTTCCCTATGCGGCCACTAAAACGAAGGCGTGCGACAATCAACGGTCGCCCTTCAATCTCAGGAGCAAATCCTAGCCGTCCAAGGTTACCAGACAACGCAAGGTAACCCTTGGCCCGAAACCCTAGTTTGTCCACGCCAAACCGCACCAAGGCATGCCATGCCAATGGCATGCCAACCTAGCCATGCCACCATGCTGGCCTTCCCTATGCGACTACTAAAACGAAGGCGTGCGACAATCAACGGTCGCCCTTCAATCCCAGGATCAAATCCTAGCCGTCCAAAGTTACCAGACAACACATGATAACCTTTGGCCCGAAACCCTAGTTTGGCCACGCCAAACCGCGCTAAAGCATGCCATGCCAATGGCATGCCAACCTAGCCGTGCCACCATGCTGGCCTTCTACTAAAATGAAGGCGTGCGACAATCAACGGTCGCCCTTCAATATCAGGAGAAAATCCTAGCCGTCCAAGGTTACCAGACAACGCAAGGTAACCTTTGGCCCGAAACCCTAGTTTGGCCACGCCAAGGCCGCGCCACCATGCTGGCCTTCCCTATGCGGCTACTAAAACGAAGGCGTGCGACAATCAACGTTCGCCCTTCAATCCCAGGATCAAATCCTAGCCGACGAAGGTTACCAGACAACGCATGGTAACCTTTGGCCCGAAACCCTAGTTTGGCCACGCCAAGGCCGCGCCACCATGCTGGCCTTCCATATGCGGCTACTAAAACGAAGGCGTGTGACAATCAACGGTTGCCCTTCAATCCCAGGATCAAATCTAGTTGTCCAAGGTTACCAGAAAACGCATGGTAACCTTTGACCCAAAACCCTAGTTTGGTCGTGCCAAACCGCTCCAAGGAATGCCATGCCAATGGCATGCCAACTCTGCCGCGCCACCGTGCTGGCCTTCCCTACACGGCTATCAAAAACGGAAGCGTGCAACGATCAACGACTACCTTTCCTCTTAAGATGCAAAATCTCGACCGTCGAAGGTCACCAAGCTAGCAAGTCTCCCAAGCTCGACTTTCCAGGCAACAACCATGCTACATGTTTTCTACGAAAACATTCGAGACATCAATACATATCACAAACTGGGGGATCCACTTTGGGTATTGGTTTGGCGGTTTACAGCGTACGGCGTACACTACGCCCGTCATAAGGAAGTGTAATAAGGATGAGGCGGGTAGTAAATACAAGGAGTAATGGTGAAACGCTCTTTTTATGGAACATCAATTCCATGCGTTAACGGTTACCACCTCCTCCCATTTACTCACCCATTTTTCCATTCCTTAATGAGACCAGAGTATGTTTCACTTCGACTTGTATAAATAGGTCTTACCTATTTCCACCGAACAAGAAGTTGAGTCAGGAGCAATACAACACTCAGAAACATTTGCTAGCTTTCCATCTCATTAGCTTCCCATTTTCTCGATACAAGTCGTGAAACCACTACTCTTGAGAATCAACTTTGGTCTCAACACTTTCTTCGCTTCCTCCCCAAAACCAACCCATTCTCCTCCTTTTTGTGACCGAAGCAAGTATGGAACGACCATTTCTTGGTTTAGGACGGATTTGTACAGATTGATCTCGCGAATCTAAAGTACTCCCTTGCGGTACATTGTTTAGGGTTTAAATTTGTTTCTCACCCACACACCCGAAATTACCGAAATCAGCAGAAACCATTTTCACCCTCAAACAATTGGCGACCACAGTGGGAGGTTGATCTTTCGGTCATGATGTCAATTTTCAATCCTCGATCTCGTACCTCGACCCGGACATCAAGACAGTAGAATTAAACAATCCACGCAGGAAACGACGAATCAGTTACCAGACGGCTCAATTACCAGTCGTTACACGGCAAAGGACGACTGGGGACTTCCGAGGGGTTTAGAAGCAAACGATCCGCCCAGGGATCGGCAACACGAGAAGGAATGACTGGGGACATTCCACAGTCATGGCGACGTTTCCCACAAAACTCGGTCTAACGCCCGGGAGATTCCTTTTTCAACAGGGTGAGATGAAAAACCGATTCAGCCTTACCTAGAAAAAATACATGGTTTGCTATTTCAAGTTTTCAAGAGAATGATAAAACCGATAAGTCATGTTATGTTTCATCCCATGTCATCTACAAACACGCGGTTCCATGGTTTGCCTGGAACGTTTGCGCCACTTGCAATCATAACCAAAACAATACATTCTAAAAGAACAATCCAAAACCATCAAGGTAGCATTTGTCTATCAACTCAAAAATCCAGAAAATCAAAACCATAAACTAGGCGTTTCATTTGCCTTTCAAAAAAAAAAAAAAAAAACAGAAATGTGTTCAAGGAAAGTTTTCCAACAATGGCTTGCTCTTCTTGGCGAGAGCCTCCTTTGCGCTTTGAAGATCCGCCCTCTTCAATTTTAGTTTCTTGGACAGCTTTTCGACTTCCACTTCTTTCTTCTTCACCATATCCGCAGAAGGGCCTTCGACTGTTTCAGCCAGCATCTTTTCAACCTCAGAGAAACCTTTGACGAACCAAGGAACATTGAACTCAGACTCCATGCACATGTCACGATGGAACCTTCAGCTTGTGACCACATCCCCAGAAACAATATGACCAGTCACGTTGCACATGTCGTCAATCGAAGACAGAATTTCCTCCACACGCTTAACCAACGCGTACCGACTAGTAATTTGTTTGGTCATGGCAATATGACCGTAGTTTTCCTATATCTTAGTGTATAGTACCGCATGTTTGGCTGGCACGCTAAACCCTCCAATCAGCATGTGATCCCGATGAGGAACCAAGTACGGAGGATTAAAAGGGGCGCCTGCGACCACATCAGCAACCGACAAGGGACCCCTAACAAAAATCGCACCTGCGGCCACTGTAGTACTTTCCTTTGTCTGAGCAGCAATGACGTTTTCATCTTGATCAACATCCATTTCAAGATCGCCCGGTACGGTTGCCACAGTTGGAGACAAAGTTGTATCTTCCTCAGTCTCTATCTCAGAGCCATCTTCAGAAACTACTTCCTCATGTAATACCGCGGATTAGACGTTTTCCAAAAAAAAAAAAAAAAAAAAAAAAAAAAGGGAACATGCGGAAAAACTCACTGATTCACTTTCAGACCGACTAGAGGAAGATTCAGCACTGATGTCAGAAGAACTACCCTCGGCATCACTGAACTCCGAACCGTCATCCTTCTTGGGTTCCCCATCACCATGGATAGGCTCAACACCGACATCCTCTATCTCGGGAAGCAATGTTTTCTGTCTACTTGCAAGTTTGGTAAAGGCGTTCACACTGTTGAGACCCTGGACAAAATATGAATACGGATACTCAGAAAAGAAACGAGAATATACACGGCCCAACTGAAGTCAAGAGGAAAATCATACATACCTGCATGTTGGACGAACTAAAAGTCGGAAGAGCCATGGAATCTAACTGGAAACCACCTGCGCGATTTTTAGACCTTTGCTCCTTCTCTTGGGGACTGTCCACGCCCGGACCGACAGATTTTCTTTTCGTTGAAGAAGTATCCCTCAACAACGGATGCTTTGCTAAAATCGCAGCATAAGGCCTACCACGGATGTTCTCTACTATGACTTTCACAAATTCCTGGATGACAAGGAATTCACTCTGCCAGAACGTGTTATACTTGGAGGTAGTCGAAGGATTTCGTTCCGAAAGCAAGAAAGGGAGGCTTTTGCCCGGCACGAGAACACTAGCATCAAGAACGGTCGGTAATGAGTTCTCTGGAGCTACCAGCTGACGAACAAGAGGGACCCCTTGGTCGAAACCCATATGCCGAGCAACCCAATCAATATTGTAAGAGACTGCCTGACACGATCCTCGAAAGAAAGATGGTATGTAACCCGGCATGCAACTTTGCATGAATACAACCTCGCCGATACCGAGGTTCCCTTCGTCAGAAAGCAAAGACATGTTTGGAGCGGAAGCAAAAGTATTGACCTGGACTATGGATGTACACACTTGGGACCATGGACGAAAATTAACGGCGCACGAATTATCGAGGAAATCAGCCAGCTTTGAGCCAGCTCTTGGGCGCCTATTCGACCAGCGAAGTATTCTCGAACCACCCCAAGACGCGGGAAGTGAAACCAATGCTTTAGGAGCGTATTTTTCAAGATTCTCCCATAGCCACGCTTGGAGAAAAGCAACGTGAACATATGAGTCCACTTTCATGTAACCATTTGAAACGCGCATATCCACAGCCAGATGATCCAAGTGCGTGTACAGAGAACCGAGAAACAAGCCGCCAATGGGGAGAACGACTCCTGTCGCCAATCTTATAGTAAATTTGAGGAGTTCCGGCCTTATCTCCTTCTTACCAGAGCCGTCATCGAAAATATCCCGGGATAACCACAGATCCAAGAATGCCGCGACGTGGAGTGTACGATTCTTTTGATCCGGTGCCAGCTCATCAGGAAACCATTGAGATACCCACCAGCTGTAGAAACACTTCGTCTCGTTTTCTTTTCGAACAAACCCTTTCGACTTCGCAACCAGGGTGGTACGCATTTTTTCTTCATCATCGTGACTTAATGTTGAGGTTTCTGTTATGGGAAGATTCAGCAGAATGGATACACTTTCTTAGGATATAGTCATTTCTCCCCACCTGCATATAGCTGTGTGGGTATCTGGACACCACCTGGAGATGAAAGCAACCAAACTCGGGATGTCTTTCCTAATTTGAAGTGATGCAGAAGCCGCGACAGCATCAATGATTTGCGCTTTGATTAAACTAGCTCTTACACAATCTTGACTTATCATAAATCACATCCATTTATCAAAGGAACGCAACGGACTCAAAGAGATCTTGAAATCAATAAGAGAGGCAGAATACTTTTTCCTATGGACAAAACCGTATTACGTTCCCAGGCGGAACTGACCGATCCCCTCACTCACCTTCCGGACCGGTCAGAAGAATCGGCACATGCTTAAGATGACTTCTCTTGGCAGAAACTATCGTGAAGAACTCATCAGTCGCGTTTGGCTTGGAACTGCCAACATCCTTCGGTACAGCAGAAATTGCTGACATCCTAACGAAAATTCCCTTACGCTGCTTTCACATCCGAGATAACTACAATGGAACAATACGAAGAGAGATTATTACGGAAAGTGCCTGGAAATTATTTTATCAGAGGTAAGAGGGCCATCCTGGATGCAAGCCAATTGGTTTCAAAGTCATTTTTGTGCATATGCGAAGAAATGGGGACTGACATACTCTATATCACCACTTCATGTAACGGGAAATTGGCTCCTAGCCGAATAGGCGCGCCCCACAACGGGAACCATGCACACGACCACACCAGGAAACGGAGGAAACCCTAAAAGCTAGATTTTCGCGGGAAGGGAATGACAATGCTCGTGCACACCTACTTCGCACGATGGTGAGGCGGCCAACATCACTACGACACTCACGCCTAAATTTTACTACAAGGTCGTGCAAAGCATACCTATGGTTGGGATTCATACCAACTCAGAAAAACGATATTTCTACAAGTTCATGAGAAGGTACACCCACAACTAGGGTTCGCATTACAAAAAAAAAAAGAGGAAAGAAAGCAAGGTAAGGAGGAAGTATGGGAAGACATACTAGGGATTCGCTTGCCCGCTTTGCTTTACTTTTACCACACCGAAATACAATAAATAGGTATGAAACAAAAGGAGAGGCCGACCCTCTTTTTATGTGCGTGATATTTGGGAATCTGAACAAGGAAAGGTTTCCTATTTTGAGCCAAGTAAGGAAAAGAGGCAACCGGTCCCGCGAAGAGAAAATCACCACGCCAAGACTGTCCGCGCCATTGCCTTGGCCCCACATGCCAAGCCGTCCGCCATGCCTTGCCTCTCCAATACCCGCCATTTCCTTGGCCCCACATGCCAAGCCGTCCACCATGCTTTGCCTCTCCAAGACCGCGCCATTGCCCTGGCCCACATGCCAAGCTTGTCCACGCCATGCCTTGCCACGCCGATTCCAAGCCAGCGCAACGCCTGCGCCCCCTTTCCAAACCATACTGGCACTAACAACTCGCCGACCCAGCGACACGATATTCCCGACCCCAGCCAAGGTGATGCATAACCAGACTAAGCCGAAAATTTTCATCTCACCACATCACGGTCCACACCACCAGTACAATTTATGCAAGGCCGCCAACACGGGAAGCGCAAACTCTCTTTACCTCTCGAAAAGGTTAGTCGGGCTTTCCTGACCATCTTATCACGACTTGTTTCAATTTCTTGTCCTAGCCTGGCACCATCTTATGCTTACCTCGCAATGATGCTCCCATTCCGAGCTAAGCAGGGGACTTAATGTTGATAGTGGCTTTTAGCCTAGGGTTAAAATCGTAAAACCGCACATCTGGCATGACGTCATTATGACCATTAGCACATTTATCGTATCGATCAGCATGCTTACGTAAGAATTACCAAGGTACATTTTTTCTTTCTATGTATCATGTTCCACGGCAGAACCCCTAACATTGATTGACATCACCTGTACAAAACCCTCATGCTACAGCGCCAAGGCATGCCAACCATGCCAGCCGCACCCTGTGCAAATGGAAAACCGTGCCAGCCACATCTCCGCGCCAAGGCATGCCAACCATGCCAACCGCACTACTGCGCCAATAACAAACCATGCCAAGCCAAACCGCGCCTTGCCTTGGCCCTAGCCATGCTAGCCGCACCATGTGCCAAACGGCATGCCAAACCATTGGCCCCACCTCGCCAAGCCAAACACACCTTGCCTTGGCCCTAGCCATGCTAGCCGCACCATGTGCCAAACGACATGCCAAACCATTGGCCCCACCTCGCCAAGCCAAACGCACCTTGCCTTGGCCCTAGCCATGCTAGCGGCACCATGTGCCAATGGCATGCCAAACCCATTTGACCCCGAGTATACCATGCCGGCCTTCCCTATGCGGCTACTAAAATGAAGGCGTGCGACAATCAACGGTCTCCCTTAAATCTCAGGAGCAAATCCTAGCCGTCCAAGGTTACCATACAACGCAAGGTAACCCTTGGCCCGAAACCCTAGTTTGGCCACGCAAAACCGCGGCAAGGCATGGCATGCCAACCTAGCCGCGCCACCATGCTGGCCTTCCCTATGCGGCTACTAAAACGAAGGCGTGCGACAATCAATGGTCGCCCTTCAATCCCAGGATCAAATCCTAGCCGTCCAAGGTTACCAGACAACGCATGATAACCTTTGTCCCGAAACCCTAGTTTGGCCGCGCCAAAGCATGCCATGCTAATGGCATGCCAACCTAGTCGCGACACCATGCTGGCCTTCCCTATGCGGCTACTAAAATGAAGGCATGCGACAATCAACGGTCGCCCTTCAATCTCAGGAGCAAATCCTAGTCGTCCAAGGTTACCAGACAACGCAAGGTAACCTATGGCCCGAAACCCTAGTTTGGCCACGCCAAACCGCACCAAGGCCATTTCTTGGTTTAGGCCGGATTTGTACATATTGATCTCTCGAATCTAAAGTACTCCCTTGCAGTACATTGTTTAGGGTTTAAATTCGTTTCTCACCCACACACCGAAATTACCGAAATCGCGAAACCATTTTCACCCTCAAACAGCTAGCATCTTCTCGAACTTCAAGTCGAGATAATATTAAATTTCAATGAGATCTCATAATTAGTTCAAGCGTGTATTTTAGCGCAAATCAAAGGGCTCTTTAAAAAGCCAAAGATGATATCACCAATTCATCCGGATTTTGATCTTGTACCAAGAACATAAAACTCACAAAAAGATTATTCATTCATAAACATCTCCTCTGTAAGTGGTGATTATGACTAAATATTAAGCCTGACGCAATTTACAAGGTCATGTGGCTTCCTGAGTCAAAAACTATAATCCTTCACGGATTCAAACATAATTACCAATAACTTGATGCAAGTGAAATCTTTCAGGGACTACCACGCTAAAGTGCATCAACAATGGGATAATACTTTAGTTTTATAGAGCCAATCCAAGGGTTCACATGAAACCCTTAAATCGCACTTAAAGCGATTATATCATTCTCTATGCTCTTCATCTCAAACATCAACTGTAACATTCGGGCTTCACAATATTCTTGTGTGTGAGCCGAATACAAACTTTGCGCTTTGCCGAGAGATTTTTATCTCTACCTTAATTTGTGGATTTGTTTTATGATAGGCACATTTTCGTGTACGATTTGATATCAATTTTATATATTATTAGTTCTCATTGTTGTACTTATTATGGTTTTTTTTGTGTGTATTTGTAGGTGTTTATGGAGAAATAAACTCTTGGGCAAAAATTGGCTCGAAAAGTGATATTTTGCACCCCATGAGTAAAATTACTAAACGCACCATAGAAAAGTATTAAAGGAACCCCATAAATGTGTTATTGACACACGAAAGAGTAGATAAAGGCACCCTGAAGAATTACTAATTGCACACTTGAACAAATGCTAAAGGGACCTCGTAATCGGATAGGGGGACACCTTCTTCTTCCCAAAATTCAAACCAGAAATTGGAGAGAAAATAGATGTAGTCACATACCAGAATCAGGATTCGAGATTTGTAAGGGTTCTAATGAGATTCAATCACTGATTTTTGTTGGGATGACTTGTAAGAACATAACAAGTTAAAATTGGCTGGATAATCCGATTAGAGATAAAACATGGTGGATTTTGGAGTAATAATGAGAAAGAGAACAACAATGGAAGAGAGAAGAACTTTCTATTAACCAAAAAGACAGCTCTATTACAAAGGTATAGTATTCTATTTATACAGGAAAGGGAAAACCCTAGTATTCTAGTGGCCGCACATCCATGCGTCATAGGCCCTGTAACACTCCCCCTTGTGCGGTTCAAAATCGGAACTTAAATGCCTCATTAAAACCTTGGCAAGGAAAACCCAATGGGACAAAACCTTGACGAAGGAAAAAGAGTACAACGTGTTGAGTCATGGTAAAGTTGCTTCATAATGCTGGCTACTTCTCTTCAAAAAATCCTAATATATAAAAACCCTGTGGGAAAAAGATAATCTCAACCGGGGAGTCATAATACGGGTGTTGTTTTTGTCTCATTAAAAACCTTGCCGAGTAACAAAACCCATATTGGGACAAAATAAACTCGGTGAAGGGAAAAAGAGTTGAACAGACACTCCCCATGATGTCGACATCATATCATTAGATACTCCCCCTGATTGTAATCAAGGGAGTTAGGACAATTTTCTTAGTCCGATACTTTTGACGTGCTTTTCAAAAGTCGATTTAGGCAATGACTTAGTAAATAGGTCTGACGCATTCTCATCAGATTTTACTTGACTGACTTGAATTTTAAAAAGAGACTGTTGTTGTTGATTGTAAAAGAACTTTGGTGATATATGTTTCGTATTATCACCCTTAATGTACCCTTGCTTCATATGTTCGATGCAAGCTGCATTATCCTCATAAATGCAAGTTGCCTCATCAGTGGTAGAACTCATACCACTTGTCCCTCGAATGTGTGTAATGATAGACCTTAACCATACACACTCACGAACCGCCTCGTGTAAGGCAATGATATTAAAGTGGTTCGTCGAGGTAGCCACGAGAGTCTGCTTGGTCGATCTCCAAGATATCGTTGTGTCTTCAATGGTGAACACATAACCAGTTTGTGAGTACCCAATTTGATAGACACAATTTTGTGTCTAAATTGTCCTCAACTTTACGTATTGTTGGTACTCGATTTTGTACTTATTATGGTGTTTTGTGTGTTTGTAGGTATTTTTGGAAATAAACATTGTTGGAAAAATCGGCTCGAAAAACTACTACGGAGAACACCTACTATTCGGACTCTCAGTTTGGATAAGGGGCACCCAACTGATAAGGGATACCCCATGGTTATTTGCACCCCAAGACACCCCACTGCTAAGAGCACCCCACTCTGTTTAAGGGGCTGCCTTTCTCATCGTTTGAAAATTGGCGGGAAAAAACAGAGTTTGAAGACTATGTGAAGTGTGAATTATACTGGGAAGATTTTGGGCGAGATTTTCTCTAACTTCTTCGACCATTTGGATTGAGATTAGCTTTGTCTTAACAAAACATGGAAGGTATTATTTCATGCACGTAAAAAAGGGAAGATATGATGTGATTCTCGTGAAACAGGGAATGAAAATATTTTCGGATTTTCTGTTTTAATTTCGAGTTATTTTAGGGAAGATTTGGTGTGTCTATGACGTAATTAACATGATCTGAATTGTGTAGCCTTGTGTTTCAACCAGCTTGGAGTGTGGTAACTACGAGCATACGCGTGATGGAGATGAAAATGGAAATTATTTCCGAGAATGGCAGAGGAGAATTAATGAAGATTATTCGGAGTTATTGGCGAGTATTTTTTCACTACACCATTTTTAGGGATTAGCAACGGAGCCTAGCCGTTTTCGGGGTCGCAACGACAAATTGACGTTGCAAAACACGGTGTTGCATTTTTTCGCAACGACATAGGCTCCATTGCGACTCTCGGCCAGCAACGGAGATTCGCAACGTACTGTGCCGTTGCGACGCTATTTATTCGCAACCAAGGTCTGCCATTGCTAAGATGTTTCTAATTACAGGAATACCCCTATCCGTAACTAAAATTTTATTGGTTCTGGTTCTAATTTACTGGTTCTGGTTCTAATTTAGCAACATATCAAAGACGTTGCTAATATTTTACAACATAAAACAAAGGTCAAGTCTTCATTGACCTGGTCAAAATCCATTTCCCCCCTGCAGTTACCCAGTTCTCCACATTCATCATTTCCACAGATATACATTCATTCATTCAACATTCATTCATTCATTCAACATACAAAACTGTATCATATTATGAAAATGGATTCTTCAATTGATTTTAACAACAAGTATGAGTGAGTATTTGATACAAACTATGTCATTCATTTAATGGACATACACAGAAACATACTTAGTTCCTAAGTTCAGTTTGTATAAAGTTCTGAAATTCCTATGTTCTTCTAACTCAAATCTCTATAAGGAGATACTACATTATAACTTACAAATCTTGTAGCTGCTAAGGGACCTAATGGCTTTGCTTTGTTGCTTTGTTCTCAATCTTTCGATCTCACAGAGCATCATTCAATTAACCTGCGAACAAAGCATCACAAGTTAATTAGATATCCAGTATGCTTATAAAGATTGAGTCAAAGACTAATAGGCTATATAATCAAATCAAAAGAACCCACATACTTCACACTAACACATAGCTTATACAAGAGATTTAAAGTATCAAATTACACTTAATGATACATGTATGCCTCAACAATGGCTATTTACGAATCAACAATCTCAATGAAAACCCTCGTAAACAAACAATGAATAAGAGGATTTCAAGAATAACAAGTGATTAAGCCATTTCAAGATATACTATTATCAAAGGCATTTGACATGTCCACTAGAATCTCGGCGAGTGCAAGTGAATAACAATAGATGCATCAGTTTGTACCATATTAACAATAGTTGCTATCCAGGCATTGGAATCAAGAAAAGAATTGCTAGTAATAGTAGCTTGAATAATGTCACTTGGGCATTACAATTCACATATTCTGTTCTTTTTTTCTTCTCAAAGTCATGTCACATATTCCTATATCCCCTGGTAGATGACCAAACTTAATGAAAGTGTAAGCTATAAGCAACACAGGATAACATGCGTAAGGACTGAGCTTTTTTGTAGTTATAATTTCAATATAACAAAGTGTAATAAATTCAAAACTATCACAGGTTGAATTCTGATGAATGCATTAAAATATTGGTTAGAAAGTTATAAGTTATAATAATCACTTATAAGCATCATCCGAAGGCAAAACAGAAATACTACTCAAGTTTCGGGAAAGTCATGCCAGCTAGGAAACTCAAGTTTGGCAATATCTCGACAAACCCATCATAGATGAACTAATAAAGTATCAAACTCGCCATGGCTTACTTGCATACATGACTAATACTGGTCATGAACAATTAGCAACAACACTTTAATGTTTACTAAGAGCAGAAAATTATAAAATTTTGAGACAACAAAAGTATCTTTGTACAAGGAAATAAATCAAAATCAGATATGGTATTTAATGTAACTAGACAAGGATGAAACTGAATAAATTAAATATTACTTAGTGAAGAAGAAAAATATACCTTGGTAAGATCAAGGTTGATCACATGAGAAACTCTAGTGACATCTAAACCATGAGATGCAACATCTATGGTGACCTGGACAGTGAATTTGGAGGTTAAGTTGTTGCAGGGGTGTAACACATTTATTTAACTTAATTCAGATACAGAAGAGCATGGAGATACCAAAAATATTAGCCGAGCTATTTCGAAAATTGCGAAGACTGTTTCTCTTATTTTACTTTGGCTACGACCAGCATGAAGATAAACAACGTGCAGACCTTGCGCTATCAGGGCTTCTGCAACTTCATCACACCTAGTCTGAAACATCATATTAACATAACTTGTCAGCATCTCATAGGCGCTTCAAAGTTCAAGTCATCAATCATGCAAAAAGGTCATTACCTTCCTTTCAACAAAAAAGGTAATACATCATCGAAAGCCAAAAGGTAACCAATAAATGGTATGTACTATTAGACACAATCATACACACGGTTTCACACTTTGAAAATGCGACACTTATGAAAACCAAAAAAACCAAGAAATAACAAAAGTAGGGAGTTCAAGTAAGAAGCTAGACCTCTCTTATATGTGGCTCGAACCCCATGTCCAACATTTTGTTAGCCTCATCCAAAACAAGGTCCGATTTGTTAGTTACGAACAATCAAAAATACAGGACAATACAAAAGAGATAATGAAACAACACATATTTCTTATTTTTCAAGCTTTATATAAACATTGGCAAGCAACACGATATAGAACGAAGGTGATTTGCTCTCATCTTCTTCAAGGATGGAACAAGCATCAACATACATCCAAACGGCTTCATGGGAAGTCTTCTTCGTGAGCACTATTAAATGCCAGGAAAACGAAACAAAAGCAAAGACGATAATTAGCATGCCAGGAAAACGAATCAAAAAGCAAAGACTGGTGGAATAGGAAATCGTGAAAACATGTATAAAGAGCTCAAGGGATTAGCAAGCTTACAAAGAGGGGAACTTAAGCATCCAAAAATATGTATTTCGACCCGCATATTGAAAGAAAAAAAAGGCTTTTAAGACAAGTATGTAAGATCAGCATGCCGGAAAACAAATAACATGTTGAATTTCAAAATCAAAGACTTTTGAATTGTTTGTAACTTACTAATCCATATTTCTCTTGTTGGCGATCCCTTACAAGATTGCTTTGAGCTTCTTGTTGTTTCACATATCCTTGATGATACAAAACCATCCATATACCCTAATATTTTAAGTACGATAGACCTAACAACAACAAAGAGGTTGTTGGAGGAACTTATGCGACGAACGGGGGTAGTACAACATCGTATCGAAGAAGCTCGCTTCTGGCGATATTGGACCTGTGGCACAGTAACGAGTGGGATGGTGGCGGTGAAGTGCAAAACTTCTTTCTTGAAGTAGTTGCTGCGAACAGGTGGAGTCTTTGGTGATGGATGGAAGTTGTTGTTGGGAGTGGAAGATGGAACTAAAATGCATTTTGACTGTTGTTGGTGGGTGTATGCAGGTGATAGGTCAGTGGATGGAAAAGATGATGCATATGGAGATGATAATGGTATGCAGATGGGTGTGGTGAACTGAAGATGCAAACTGTGGTGGTGAATAAAGTGCAGGTGATGAAGTATGTTATAGCTTGAGATGCAGGTGGTAATGGATTGTTGTAGTTTGTATGCGGGGTGAGATGAATGCAAACTGGTGGAGATGCAAAAGATGGACAGGGAATGGTGGTGACCATATGCAGTAAGCCATAACCCACCTTTCCTCTTCCTGACATTGCCTTCAATCGTCTCCATTAATCCTTGAAACCATTGGCAGTAAGCCAGTACCAAGTCATGTGAACCTTTTTTCTCGACAGTAGCTTGAATTTGAGACAACCCATGTTCTTTCTTTGTCTCAACTTCGAATCCCTATCCAAAAAACAAGAACATGATCAAACACACATAAACTAATGGAACAAAAAACACATAGTAAATACCATGGCAAACATTGCAATACGGAATTGAGAAAACATGTATTCCCAAGATTCTCGTGTCAAGTCTTGCACCGAGGACAAGAGCTATTCCACTATCTTCTCTCATACTCACAACAAGGCCAGTTCTTCTTCAAACTCTGATGACCTGAAATGACATTACAAAAACAAACCATAAAATCAGTTTATAATTTACAACCCAAAAATACAAATTAAACCCTAAACTGAAAATACATCAAAATCCCTAAAAAACTTAACATAGAACAATATATCAAAATTATACCTTCAATGTTCTTCAGATCTCCAAAGTACTTCAGTTCTTCAATCTTGACAAACCCTAAAATGGAAAAAATCAAATCGTATTAGATTCACTTATGAAACCCTAAAACCGAAAGAAATAGAAGAAATCAAAAAACTGAAATCGAAAGATTCAGATTCACAAATGAAATCGAAAAACTGAATCAAAGATTAAACCCTAAAATCGATAAACTTAAATGGAACCCTAGCATTCTATAAACTTAAATCAAAATCTCTCAATCCTAGAATCAAAGTCTTTGAACCCCAAAAATCAGAACTCAAATCCTAGATATTTAAATTTGTAAACCCTAAAAAATATGTCAAAGATTATACCTGATGATAGAGTTCTACACGATGATAGAGTAGGCTTTAATCTTTCTAAATAAAGAGCTAAACTGAGCAGGTGGAGATGGAGAGGAGAGGAGAGACTGAGTCGAGAGAGTACGCTGCTTGTGGTGGAGAAAAAATGAAGAAGGAAATGGATTAAGGGAAGGATAAGGCTAGATTGGGATTAATGGTGGAAAAAAAAGAAGAACTCTTGACCAAAGTTTTGACTAGGTGTGTTTATCATCTCTAGTGTTCCGACCACACACGCTCTTTACATGCTTGAGCAAATCCTGGTTGCAATTCGCAACCTACCCAGCGAGGTTGCAAAATTCGCAACAGATTCATGCCGTTGCTAAATTTTTAACGGGATTAGCAATGACCGTTTCGCAACGGACCTAGTGCCGTTGCGAACTGGTTGCAAATCCCTTAAAATGGCGTAGTGTTGATTAAAGTAGAGTATATAAATGGTGCTGAGGGTTATGAGAGGGGGACAGAGAGTTTTGGGAGAAGTTAGAACATCACAAATCCATAAAAAATCGAGATGCAGAGGAGAATAATTTGCTGCTGGTGAAGAACATACGAAGAACATAAGACCCTTGAAGACTGTCGTTGTTGCTATAGTGTCAGTGACAGTTCATTTTTACCGTTCTCTATAACAACTGGTTTGTAACAGATATAAGTGTTACAAACCCGGTTTTTAATAGTTTTTCTCCATTTTATCATTTGTGAACCATTTTTGAGCATTAATAAATTATTTGAGAGGGTTTTCACCATGATGAGCGGCTAAAATACTCGGTGATCAAGGCAAAGGAGGAAACTATTCACTCATGCTTGATTGGTAATCTCTTTTACAATTTCTTTAATTATTTATTTTTCTTTCTTTGGATCATTTTCATTTCAATGAAAATAGAATAATTTTTTTTAAAAGAGACAGAAACATATATAGT
Organism: Papaver armeniacum; assembly: GCA_023531295.1. Lineage (NCBI taxonomy): Eukaryota > Viridiplantae > Streptophyta > Magnoliopsida > Ranunculales > Papaveraceae > Papaver > Papaver armeniacum. The sequence continues at coordinate 68,571 of JAJJWW010003339.1, forward strand.
CCGATTTGTAAACAAGTTTTTACTCATTTAGTTTAGTGCTAATGCTTTTGAGATTGTGTGTGATTGCACTAGACATGAGTATGGTAGCTCAAGATGCTTCTTTTGCTACGTGATTGACTATATATATAAGTATTTTTGTAGGGGTATAATATATTGCTTCCATAGTGGGGTTTTATGTTCGATTTGCCAATCCTAGTATGGAAAATTGGTAAAATATTGAGAAGGTTATGAGGTGTTTCAAACACATCTTACGCCTAGAAATACACTATCTAAATGGTTACCGCAACTTTAAGGATATTGCGAAGTTGATTGGACATCCTTTCGGATGAATCCTTTAAGGGATGGAGCGATTCGATCCTCTAATAGATAGAGGAACAGACATATTAATCCAATGTGATAGAACCGCGGCTATTGCATGAATTGAGAACGTAACGACAACTATAAGAGTTGATTTTATGAGAATATGATTATATAGTGTCCGAAAAGAGTTTTCATTAGTCCTTTGACGAAAGGATTGATAAGAAGATGTGAATACATCTTAGGATGAGGTTGATGCCCATTTAGATTGAGTCATCTATGATGGATACCCAACCTAGAAATAGGTTCAAAGGGACTAGACGAAGTCATAAGTGATATGGAGATGCGAGAATCATGCTTTTGAAGAATTCATCCCACGGCATGATATCCCGTTTAGTAAGGTTGAGTTTAATTTTAATTTTTAATTTTTAAACTCTTAATGATGTTTATATCTCTATTTAGAGTAGGGTACTTTCAGGAGTACTCTTGATAAACTCACCTATGTGAATGTGAAAGTGTGGCCGCTTTCTATGAGAATATGGCGATTCTCTGAGATCATTCATTAAAGGCGGGATACAAGCGCAAGGCCGTAATGTGTCGCTTTAGACTTTACACTAGTATAGTCGTGTGTGTTGAGTAATCTTTTATCTCATAGAGTTCAAGACTTATGTTCACTCTATGGTCGATTTTAAGAGAGCCTATTAACACTACGTAAAGGTTCAAGTCGCGAGACACCTTTGCTTATGCACAACTCGTACGTTCTTGCTCAATGTTTTGAAAAATATAAGTGGGGATTGTTGGGAATATATTTTTTAAAACATTATTTATTTCCAATAAATTAGTGTCTCATTAAAATGGTTTTAATATGAAAATTATTCTTCATCTTAAAGAATAAAGTTGTTTTGAGTTAATGTCAAAAACCGTTTTTTTCTTGAATGAGTTAATGATGTTAATTAACATCTTAATAATATTTTCCATAAAAGAAAATTTAATTTTGCAGTAATTTTGACCGTTATGTATTTGTGGTTTTAATGGTGTTAACTCCACCATAATAACATTTTCAATAGCATTTAAAAATGTTTTTGAAACTCTTGAGTAAATTAGAATTTTGGTTGGAAAAACAAAATTAGAAGAAGAAGACTTTTAGGAGCCTTTTTCTTATAGAGAGTTTTCATTTATGTTTCTTGAGTTTGAAAGAAAAATGAATTTGTGTGAGAAAGAAAAACAAGTGTGTGATCATCCTTGGTTTTTCTAAAGAGTTTCTGAGCAAGAATGAAGTGTAGAAGTTTCACATCCTCTCACCGTGCAAGAGTGATTGTGTAAGAGATTGATCTGTTTTATCCTGGGACGACGCGCCATTGAAGAACTGCTTGCACAACTTAGGCAGAGCCGCGAAACGTCTTAAAAAAAGCCTAGTCCGCGACTCAGCCTTAACGTTATTTGTTTCGTGTTTGATTTTATTTGTTGTGCGAGGCATAATTCGGAAATTGTTCCAACAAGATTTCTTAGACAGAATATCTCTCACCCCCGAGTCCCCGACACCTCCTTTAAGAATCCTATTACTGTGGGCTATAAGTCACTGGGATTTTGGGGCCGCATAGGGTCATGGAGTAGTAATTTTAAAATTCCTTTTTAATTAGTATTAATTATGATGATTAAATAAACTAATTAAGATTAGAGACTGGATTAAGATTAATCATGTGATTAGTTTTTGAAAATCAAAGCTTTTCCTTTTCTTATTTTTTGTTTGATCAAGTTGGAGGATTTTGAGGATCTTTTTACTTTTTTGAAAATCAACGATCTAATATGATGCCTTAAAACACTATGAGGAACCTTATATTTTGAAGATTTTGTTGATTCAAATCCGTTAACATCCATTAGAAATTGTATTTTTTAGTAATTACTCAAGCTAGGAAGTAACGTAGATCCAATGGGTAATGGAAGTTCATGGCTAGAATAACATAAAGTCTGAGCCGCATGTCACACTCACGACAGGGAAATGAATAATTCCTAGCCATAAGCTCACGCCAGAATCACCTGAGTTTGCATTACGATTTTGTTGCTTCAAATTCGTTAAAGTGCACAAAATTTAAACTTTTTCCAGTATTTACGGCTGGGAAACTATTACATCCCAGACGAAACCAACACTTTATGTCAGGGAATACTAGCTAAGTTGCAAAGGGATATGGGTCCTTTAAGATAAAAATGTTAAGTATTTTGTTTGCAAGCAGTTTAGAAATAATTTTGTAGATTGTGTTGCAAAGGGATATGGGTCTGAAATCTACTGGGTTTCCGGGAGTCTTTCTTAGGGATAAGAGTTATGAATGTGGAGTTTAGTTCTTTAGAGGAATTTGGTTTCAAAAAATTGTTGTATCATTTTGGTGACATCATCTTTAATCAAGAACCAGCTTTTTGTGATAGAAAGTTTTTATGATAGAAACTTGATGGGAATCCATCCCGACTCCGGATTTATTTGGGTGCATATCATACACAATTAGTTTAATTTCAAGCTCCGAGGAAATACTTCACGTTTAGTATTTCGAAGAAAATAATAGGGTTGCAAACATTTTATTAGGGTTCAGACCAAAAGTATCGTGAAGAATGTATGCATGTAATTAAAGTGATGTGAAGATGATATGCACACGAATATTAACAAGCAGATAACAAGAAAATTAATAAACTTTTAAGTTTTAGTTCGATGCCTGAAATATTACAGAGCTTGAATATTTATAAGTCAAGTGACTTTCTTAAACAAACTACAAATAATTAAGGCAACTGATGATTGCCAATAATAGAACTTCTAGAACTAATTAATTAAGGAAGATGGATACTAAATAGGGTAAGCCGTAAAAAGAGAAACAAAGTGAGTTGTAGGATTGGTGTCCTAACTTCCCACCGCACCTGAAAAATGGCTTGTCCTCAAGCCTCAAAGTCTGGAAATCGAAGAAGAAGATCATCAGCATCTTCCCAAGCTGCTTCTTCAACGGAATGATCTATCCACTTAACAAGTGATAGGTGTAGAATACACCGTATTTACTATCTAGTAGTTTATGCTTTCTTTGCTATTTTTCTTGTAAATTATGTATTTTACGCTTGTTTTGAGTTTTATAGCTACTTTGGAGTCGCACGAAGGAAAAGAAGAAGAAACCACCCATTTTGAGTAAAAAGGGCAAAAAGGTCATTTTACGGGTGAACACTATCCGAGCCCAGAGAGGGTTAAGGGGCTCTCATTCAGGGTACCCCTTATCAATCGCCATGGGTGTTATTAACACGGGTAGCCCTTATCCAGAGGATGGTCATGTCGGGTAACATCCAATTGGGCCTGCCCTAACTGCATCTTGGATCCAAACCCGACCCGATCCATGTCATTTAAACCTAAACCCGAAATCGAGACTATCTCTCAATCATTCTATTCACCGAAATCTAAGCATCGGCTCCTGAAGCTGCTGCTGTTGAAACTAAGCTGAAGCTCGACAGAGGCGAGATGATGGAGATCGAGAAACACAGGTGATACCAATTTGTAGTTGATTCGAGATTCAATTGAAGAAGAGATGGGGTTTCGTGACAATTGAATCCGAGCGAGATAAGAGTGCTTCGGCTTGAGTGAAATCGAGAAGAGATCGATTGGAAGGAGAGTTTATCGTTGCATTGCTTCGTTGATCAATATGATGATGAGAGACCAATCGAGAAACAAAGAGATGAAGTAGAAATTCAAGTTAGGGTTCAAATCGATGAAAGAGTTGAAGCTCTGGGATTGAATCGGAGAAATTAATGGGTCCGCTATGACCGATAAGCAAGGTTATGATGAGTCGATCTCGTAAGACGAGGCCGATGGTGAGATGGTTCCGAGAATCAGGAGATGTCGTTACTATGAAATCGAGAGAACAAATGGTTTCGGGTGCCGTTGATGGTGAGAAATAGGTTTGAAAATGAATTCAGGGGTTATGTGTATTGTGGTTGATTGAACTGAAAGAATTATTGATGGGGTTCTGGTAAGAGCATTGGGTTCCTGGTTGATTGAATTTCAGCATCTGGTGTTGTTGGTGAAGCAATTTTAAGTTGGCAGTGGTAATGGAGCTGGTTTTAGTGTGAACCAAGATGGTGGAACCGAGTGAATCTCTCGTTAGATGTATGTTAGGATACAAAAGGTTGTCAAGTGTAGAATGATAAGTGGAGGTTGAATTCGGATGCAATATGGGTTGGTTCAGAATCAGTCAAGTAAAAGATGGATTTAGAGGTTGATGAAATGCAGGCAATGGCATTGCAAATGGCAGATGTGCTGTAAAATGGAGAAAGGAGCCGGGAATTGTTACCCTCCGTGGTGGTACAAGGGTCTTGGCAGAGTATGAAGTGATTGGCAAGGAGTTTGGCCCGGGTTATGTTCCAATGAAGTTTGAGCTCATGAGAGTTTAAGGCATGTGATTTGTTGAACCGAGAAGGTGGTTGTGTTGCCGGTGGCGGTTGAGACAGTGGAAGTGCGGTGTATCAAGCCGAATTTGTTGAACCGAGAAGGTGGTAGTGTTGCTGTGTTGGTTATGCTAGGATGGCAGGATGGATGCTGTTGGTTGATTGTTAATGAAGCTTGAAAGGCTAACAGGCAGAGGCTATGGTAGAGTGCTGCTCATGAATGGAGTTGTTGGTACGGGCATGGTTAAGTTCTGTGTTGATGGCTACAATGGGTACAATGAGCTGGGGATCGAGCAGATGGAACTGGAGTTGCAAGTGAAGAAGCTCAACAGGGTTGAAGTGGCAGTGAAGGCAACAGAAAAGCAGATCTGATGAAGGAATTGTGGTTTTGGCAGTTACAGCTTTGTAGTGAGGTGCGTTGTTGTTGCCAGTGGGGATTTTGGAAAGTGCAGTGAAGTTGGTGCTGTGATGAGTCTTTGTGGCACTGTGAATGTGAATGTGAATGCCGAATGACAGGAAATTGCAGTGGAGCCATGAGAGTTCGGTGGAGTCGGTGTTGGTGCTTGGAGTTGCAGCTGGAAATGATGGGCTGCAGTTTAACAGGGAAGGGAACTGAAGGCATTAATGAAGTTGAGTGAGTTCAGGTGGAGTTGTGATTTGTGCTGACACTAGAATGGAACTGAGATAAGCTGATGGGATGAATGAAGCTACGTATTAGTGCCGGTGATGCATTTGCAGTGCAATTGAACCTCAGTAACTTGTGAATGGTGGCTTGAGGCAATGGAAGAAATGCAATGCACTTGGTGCAAGTTGATTACATTGTTGCCGCAATATGAGTATGGAATTGAGGTGGCATTTGAAGGTTTGATGGCAACTGAGTTTAAGCGTGTGAAGTTGCAGTTCATGGTCGAGGATGAAATGAGAAGTGTGATCATTGTGCAAAGACAAGTGGTTTGGTCAAGCACAATGATGGTGTCGCAGTCCGGCCTGTGCAAATGGCCTAGGGCCGATTCGGCTTCCGAGTCGAATCCGTTGACTCGCTAGGATAACTCAGACTCGTGAGACGCAAGCCGAGTAAGATGCCGACTCGAGAGTCGACTCCTGATTCCCTTGACCGTTGACTAACGGTTTGATCGACGGTTTGACTTTTGACCGTTAGTCCTAACAGTAGACCGGACGGAATATTCCGTCGAATATTCTCTCGACGACAAAATTTCTGTGTGGCGGCGCAGTGACGTTTCCGCCAAATTCGGCCATAATCCCAGCTTTTCCGCGAGCAAAATTCCGTAACTTTCTATGGACTTCTCTCATGGGTATGAAGACTTGGGCTAGGAATTGGATGAAGAATTGGACTCAAATTTGGAAAGAGAAGGTGGAAGAGAAGAGAAAGACTTGGAATTGGAAATTGAATTGCAAAAGAATAAGGATTCTATTCCTTGGAAGAATTGGAGAATATTGAAGCCTATAAATAGAGAAGTTTTCACAACCTCTCGACACACCTCTCTACACACACATCACTTGTGTTTTTGCTTGCTTTTCTAAGATTTTTCTTTTTAATTACTTGTGTGAATTTGAAAATTCTTCTTTTAATAATTATTAATTGTGTGAATTTCAAAAACATGAGTAGCTAAATTTCTTTTGATTGAGGATGAATTCCTAGTTCTTAACATGATTTGAGTTTTTGTTTTCAATTCTATCTTGAAGTTTTTCACATGATTATCGATTGTTTTTACTAATAGGAGTGATCTTAAAGACACTTATGATTGATTGATAGATTGTTTGGAGTGCACGCTAAATTGATTTGTTAATTGATCTATATCTAGTATAAGTTAGGGAATACGTAATCGTTCTCGACACTTTACACAAGTAGAAAACACGAGACCTTGCGGAGGGATTCTGTGGAGCAATTGTGTGTAGAAACAACGCTAGAAAGTGAACCAAGCGAACCGAGTTTAACTACTAGTACTAAATCTAAATTCATAGATCTTAATGCATTCCTGGGAATTACATCTTGTAAGCGGACCTCAAGGTGGTTCTTTTGAATAGAATCGATAACTAAGCGGACCTCGTTACTCAAAGTGAAATTAGGGATTTTGGGGCTAGCTAAGCGGACCTCGCTATCCTACGGTTGGTGATAATCAGTGACTAATAACAAGTAGAAAAGAACATAACTTTAATCATTGTTTCGTAACGAAGAAGGATTCCTTGATCTTTTCTCTCTTATTGTTTTCATCTTTCAACTTTCGATTTTAATTGCTTTGTTTAGTTTTATTTTGCTTTTTACACCCCCTTTCGTGACAACTTTTACAACTAAAGATCACTTGCTCCTCGTGGGAAACGAACTTGACTTCCATTATATTATTTTTAATTGAGTGGAAATATTGAATTAATTTGATTGCACCTACGACACGCATCAAATTTTGGCGCCGCCACGGGGAGCAACGGGCGATTTTTTAGTTGTTTTTTATTCTTTTTGCTTTGTTAGATTCTTTACCGTATCTAACTTAGTTTGTGAGAATCTTGTTTTGTGTGTTATACCTTTGGTGAATGCTTAAAGGGGGTAGACCGAGTCCAATACGTCTTCGATCCCGGCACTCAATTAAAGGATTTCATTCGAGCGATTAACACTCCACTTTCTCCTTCTTCATCAAGTGATTCGGACAAAGAGGAAGAAACAATGGCTGATCGTGACACTAAAGGACCTAGCTTCTCACAGGCTTGATACCCAACAATGGTGTATCCAAACTAATTCAACCTTCGAAATCAAGCGGGGTTGATTGAGAGTTACCAAAGTTCCATGGCATGGTGAATGAGGACCCAAACAAACATCTTATGGACTTCTACACCATAGTTATGGCTATGCTTCCACCGGAGACTAATGTGGATGGAGCAATGTTGAAAGCTTTCCGTTTTCTTTGGCGGGCAATGCTAAGGATTGGTTATATTATTTGCCTTCCTAAGTATCACAACATGGAATGGGATGAAGAAACTCTTCCTCGAGAGATATTTTCCCGCATCCAAAGCTACTCAAATTCGCAAGGAGATTTGTGGATTGAAACAACAAGTGGGAGAATCATTGTATGAATGTTGGGAGCGTTACAAGAGGTTGGTGGGAAGCTGTCCACACCATCAATTTAGTGATGCAATGATACTCCAATACTTCTATGAAGCTCTCCACCCAAGTGATAGGTCTCTTCTTGACGCCGCGGGTGGTGGTGCACTAATGAACAAGACGGTGGCCCAAGCTACCGAATTGATTGAAAGTATGGCGGCAAACTCGCAACAATTCTACACAAGGGATGAACCAACGGTTAGGCGAGTGCATGAAGTTAGTGATTCGTCATCGCATCTTGATCAAAGGATGAGTAACATGGAGATTATGATTCAAAGGATGGCCGCGGTAATTATTCCGGATAATGAGACCGAACAAGTGAATGCTTTATATCCGAATCAAAGGCCAAGGTACGATCCATACTCGAATACTTACAATCCCGGGTGGAAGGATCATCCTAACTTTAGCTATGCAAATAAGCAAGCGGCGGCTCCTAATCCATATGAGCAACAAGGTGGTTTCCAACAATCACGATTCCAACCTCAACAACAAGGTGGTTCTCAACAACAATTCCAACCTCAAGTAAAGGAACAAGGATCTTCAATTGATGATAAGCTTAATGTCATGATGCAAAGTATTACGTCAATGTTTCAACAAAATCAACAAAAGACCGATTCGGCAATCAAGGATTTACGAATTCAAGTGGGGCAATTAGCGACCGATGTAAACTTATTGAAAGCGCAAGCGTCCACAAATCTTCCTTCACAACCAATTGTTAATCCAAGAGAGAGCGTTAATGCGATTACTTTGAGGAGTGGGACACATGTGGAGCAACCAAATCAACAAGATAAGGTGTATGATGAGAAAGAGGAAATTGAAACCGCACCAAAGGAGAAAACATCTCCAACCAATCAACACGAGGAGACGGTTCCTACTTTCACAACTCCACCTCCGTTCCCTAGCCGATTTGCTAAATCAAAGAGAGACTTGGAATACATGGATATTTGGGAAATCTTTAAGAAAGTACAAGTCAATATTCCACTCATAGAAGCTCTTCGTCAAATTCCTCGTTGTGCAAAGTTCTTAAAGGAGATGTGCATGAAGAAGAAAAGGTTGAAAGGGAATGAAGTCATGAGTGTGGGGGAGAATGCTTGGGCGTTTATTCTCAAGAAACTCCCACCAAAATTAAAGGACCCCGGTAGTTTCAATATACCTTGCACAATTGGTAAAACAAGGTTTACTCGAGCTTTGCTAGATTTGGGAGCGTCGGTTAATGTTATGCCTTCCTCTATTTATGATTCTTTGAATCTCGGTCCTCTTAAGGAGACCGGGGTAGTTCTTGAACTTGCTAACCGATCTAATGTTTACCCGAAAGGGATTGTTGAGAATGTTTTGGTGCGGAGTTAATAAGCTTGTATTTCCGGCCGATTTCTATGTCTTAGACATGAATGATGATAATTCTTCCAAGTCTACACCTTTGCTTTTGGGTAGACCATTTTTGAGCACCGCCGGAACAAAGATTGATGTCCAAAATGGCACCTTGACTATGGAGTTTGATGGTACACTCATCCACTTCAATATCTTTGAGACAACGCGATGTCCTAGTGATGTGAAATCATGTTTTCCCGTAAAAGAAATTGATCCGGGCTAATGAATCTTGCAAGAGCTAAGTCGGGCCGTCGACTTTAAAACAAGCGCTTAATGGGAGGCAACCCATCGGTTTTGTATTTCTTATCTTTTGCTTTTTGTTATTTCTTTTTCTTGTTTCTTATCATGTTAAAATTTCCCACCTTGACTTTACTAGGAGGATTCAATTACATTGAGGACAATGTAAGGTTTAAGTGTGGGGGAGTGGTTAAGCATGTTTTTAAAACAAAAATTACAAAAAAATGAAAAAAATTTGAAAAAATCAAAAAAGAGTTTTACTTAAAAATTCCAACTTTTAAAGATTTTAGAGTCCCTAGCATATTTCTAGGTATGTTTACATAGAGATTTTGACCGACATAATTGAACTTGGAAATGTTAGAGAACTACATTCGGATTTCTTGTTTGTTTGAGTGTTAAATAATGGATTTAATCATGCCGGTGATGCGAATTTGGTGCGTGGGAGAAATGCGTTATTAGAGTTGTCGATCAATCATTAGTGGAGACTACCCGATTCATATCATGAGAGGCACCGACCAGAAATCTTCCATCTACTAAAGAGCTTCTTTTGAGTGTGTGTCACCGTAAGTTAATTCCGGGTAGAATGGTGAGCTACCCAACTTCCCACCACTAAAAGCACTACTCTTTGATCTCTTGAGTGCTAATTTTGTCAATCATGAGGGTGACGTCCATGGATGAAAGCTTCCTTCTTGTAGTTCGATTTGATTTAGCACCATTCTCTCTCGCGACAACAACGGATCCATAGAAACACTCTCATCATCAACAAGGAGCGACATCAAAATCTACAAGGAAAGTTGGAAAAGTTTAAGGTTTACAAGCAACTAACGAGAAAAAGAGCAAATTTCAAATACAAGTAAAAGCAACATACAAATAAGCGGATTTCACATATATGTTGAGGACTTACAATACAATGAGGTAATTTTATATCCAAGTATGAAGACTTATTCATGAAAGCGAAGAAAAGTAAAAGGTGAGAATTTTTGAAGTTTATGATTTCAAGACGATACAAGTTGTGAAGAATCAAGCGGTAAAATACTACTTCCACGGCTATGGTTTATTTTGTATTTAATTTCTCTTGTTCAAAAAAAAAAAAAAAAAAAAAAAAAAAAAAGAAAAAAGAAAAAAAAAAGAAAAAAAAAAAAAAGAAAAAAATTTGAAATATTTGTATAAGCCGTGGGGAAGGAAAATATATAAGGAAGTTTCAAGCGACAAGGATTTTGAGGTAAAAAGAGTTAAGAATTGTTAAGGATTTATGAAATTTAAGGGTTTATCATCAATAGTTGAAACCGAAGACGAAGTTAAAGATAAGGAGCGGAAGACGTTTCTATTGGATGCCGTGAGAGTGGTGTTATCATAATTAGCGATCGGATGTGAAGGTAAGTAAGTAATCTCATCCTCGATAAAAATGGTTGATTTCCTTTCGTAGAGATCGTCGAAAAATGGTTTTTCAAAATATTAAAAGATGTGGGTTTTTCAAAATTTCGGAAGTTATCCTTCCCACCATTCAACGTGTCGCAGAATTCTCTCTTTATTCCTACCCGCACACATGTGAGAACCATAAAAAGCTGTCTTTTGAGTGCAATTATCATAAAATCCTATTTGGTGAGGCGTAAGTCGAGGCGAAATGCTTATTGATCGTTTCTCAAACACGCATTCTCTCATTATGGTGTGGTTATTTCTCACTCAACATTTAAGAATGAGAATATGTTCTTTGGTATTTCTAACTTCTTATTACTAGCATGCGTAAATTCTATGTCCTCATAACTTTTTGGATGCTTGTGACGCTTGAACGCTTTGAAGTTGTGAGTTTTTAGTTTGATTTGCTCGAGGACTAGCAAAGTCTAAGTGTGGGGAATTTGATAGGTGTAGAATACACCGTATTTACTATCTAGTAGTTTATGCTTTCTTTGCTATTTTTCTTGTAAATTATGTATTTTACGCTTGTTTTGAGTTTTATAGCTACTTTGGAGTCGCACGAAGGAAAAGAAGAAGAAACCACCCATTTTGAGTAAAAAGGGCAAAAAGGTCATTTTACGGGTGAACACTATCTGGAGCCCAGTAGTGGTTAAGGGGCTCTCATTCAGGGTACCCCTTATCAATCAGCAGTGGGTGTTATTAACACTGGGTAGCCCTTATCCAGAGGATGGTCATGCTGGGTAACATCCAATTGGGTCGGTCCTAACCGTACCCGGATCCAAACCCGACCCGGATCCATGTCATTTAAACCTAAACCTGAAATCGAGACTATCTCTCAATCATTCTATTCACCCGAAATCTAAGCATCGGCTCCCGAAGCCGCCGTTGAAACTAAGTCAAGCTCGACAGAGGCGAGATGATGGAGATCGAGAAACACAGTGATACCAATTTGTAGTTGATTCGAGATTCAATTGAAGAAGAGATGGGGTTTCGTGACAATTGAATCTCGAGCGAGATAAGAGTGTCTTTGCGAGTGAAATCGAGAAGAGATCGATTGGAAGGAGAGTTTATCGTTGTCGTTTCATTGATCAATATGATGATGAGAGACCAATCGAGAAACAAGAGATGAAGTAGAAATTCAAGTTAGGGTTCAAATCGATGAAAGAGTTGAAGCTCAGGGGATTGAATCGGAGAAATTAATGGGTCTGCTATGACTGATAAGCAAGGTTATGATGAGTCGATCTCTGTAAGATGAGGCTGATGGTGAGATGGTTCCGAGAATCAGGAGATGCTGTTACTATGAAATCGAGAGAACAAATGGTTTCGGTGCCGTTGATGGTGAGAAATAGGTTTGAAAATGAATTCAGGGGTTATGTGTATTGTGGTTGATTGAACTGAAAGAATTATTGATGGGGTTCGGTAAGAGCATTGGGTTCCCTGGTTGATTGAATTTCAGCATCTGGTGTTGTTGGTGAAGCAATTTTAAGTTGGCAAAGTGGTAATGGAGCTGGTTTTAGTTGTGAACCAAGATGGTGGAACTGAGTGAATCTCTGTTAGATGTATGTTAGGATACAGGTTGTGCTGAAGTGTAGAATGATAAGTGGAGGTTGAATTCAGATGCAATATGGGTTGGTTGTGAATCAGTCAAGTAAAAGATGGATTTAGAGGTTGATGAAATGCAGGCAATGGCATTGCAAATGGCAGATGTGCTGTAAAATGGAGAAAGGAGCTGGAATTGCAGCCCTGTGGTGGTACAAGGGTCTTGCAGAGTATGAAGTGATTGGCAAGGAGTTTGGCCTGGGTTATGTTCCAATGAAGTTTGAGCTCATGAGAGTTTAAGGCATGTGATTTGTTGAACTGAGAAGGTGGTTGTGTTGCTGGTGGCGGTTGAGAGACAGGGAAGTGCAGGTATTGAAGCTGAATTTGTTGAACTGAGAAGGTGGTAGTGTTGCTGTGTTGGTTATGCTAGGATGGCAGGATGGATGCTGTTGGTTGATTGTTAATGAAGCTTGAAAGGCTAACAGGCAGAGGCTATGGTAGAGTCTTGCTCATGAATGGAGTTGTTGGTACAGGGCATGGTTAAGTTCGTGTTGATGGCTACAATGGGTACAATGAGCTTAGACTGAGCAGATGGAACCGGGAGTTGCAAGTGAAGAAGCTCAACAGGGTTGAAGTGGCGGTGAAGGCAACAGAAAAAGCGTATCCGATGAAGGAATTGTGGTTTTGGCGATTCTGACTTTGTAGTGAGGTGCGTTGTTGTTGCCCGGTGGGGATTTTGGAAAGTGCAAGAAGTTGGTCTTTGTGATGAGTCTTTGTGGCACTTTGTGAATGTGAATGTGAATTAGAATGACAGAAATTGCAGTGGAGCCATGAGAGTTCGGAGCTGGTGTTGGTGCTTGGAGTTGCATTTGGAAATGATGGGTCTGCCAGATTTAACAGGAAGGAACCGAAAGCATTAATGAAGTTGAGTGAGTTGGTGGAGTTGTGATTTGTCCGACACTAGAATGGAACTGAGATAAGCTGATGGGATGAATGAAGCTACAGATAGTGCTGGTGATGCATTTGCAGGTGCAATTGAACCTGTAACTTGTGAATGGTGGCTTGAGGCAGTGGAAGAAATGCAATGCACTGGTGCAAGTTGATTACATTGTTGCAGCTGCAATATGAGTATGGAATTGAGGTGGCGGTGAAGGTTTGATGGCGGTGGAGTTTAGCAGTGAAGTTGCGGTTCATGGCCGAGGATGAAATGAGAAGTGTGATCATTGTGCAAAGACAAGGGTTTGGTGAAGCACAATGCAAGAGTCCGGCTTTGTGCAATGGCCTAGGCCGATTCCGGTTCCGAGTCGAACGGTGACTCGCTAGGATAACTCAGTGATTTCAGACCGAAGCGAGTAAGATCTTGACTCGATAGAGTCGACTCGGTGATTCCCCTTGACCGTTGACTAACGGTTTGACTGACGGTTTGACTTTTGACCGTTAGTCCTAACGGTAGACCGGACGGAATATTCCGTCGAATATTCTCTCGACGACAAAATTTCCAGGTGGTGGCGGTGACGTTTCCTAGCCAAATTCGGCCATAATCGCTTTTCCAGGCGAGCAAAATTCGTAACTTTCTATGGACTTCTCTCATGGGTATGAAGACTTGGGCTAGGAATTGGATGGAGAATTGGACTCAAATTTGGAAAGAGAAGGTGGAAGAGAAGAGAAAGACTTGGAATTGGAAATTGAATTGCAAAAGAATAAGGATTCTATTCCTTGGAAGAATTGGAGAATATTGAAGCCTATAAATAGAGAAGTTTTCTACAACCTCTCGACACACCTCTCTACACACACATCACTTGTGTTTTTGCTTGCTTTTCTAAGATTTTTCTTTTTAATTACTTGTGTGAATTTGAAAATTCTTCTTTTAATAATTATTAATTGTGTGAATTTCAAAAACATGAGTAGCTAAATTTCTTTTGATTGAGGATGAATTCCTAGTTCTTAACATGATTTGAGTTTTTGTTTTCAATTCTATCTTGAAGTTTTTCACATGATTATCGATTGTTTTTACTAATAGGAGTGATCTTAAAGACACTTATGATTGATTGATAGATTGTTTGGAGTGCACGCTAAATTGATTTGTTAATTGATCTATATCTAGTATAAGTTAGGGAATACGTAATCGTTCTCGACACTTTACACAAGTAGAAAACACGAGACCTTGCGGAGGGATTCCGTGGAGCAATTGTGTGTAGAAACAACGCTAGAAAGTGAACCAAGCGAACCGAGTTTAACTACTAGTACTAAACCTAAATTCATAGATCTTAATGCATTCTGGGAATTACATCTTGTAAGCGGACCTCAAGGTGGTTCTTTTGAATAGAATCGATAACTAAGCGGACACATTACTCGGTGAAATTAGGGATTTTGGGGCTAGCTAAGCGGACTCGCTATCCTACGGTTGGTGATAATCGTGACTAATAACAAGTAGAAAAGAACATAACTTTAATCATTGTTTCGTAACGAAGAAGGATTCCTTGATCTTTTCTCTCTTATTGTTTTCATCTTTCAACTTTCGATTTTAATTGCTTTGTTTAGTTTTATTTTGCTTTTTACACCCCCCTTTCGTGACAACTTTTACAACTAAAGATCACTTGCTCCTCGTGGGAACGAACTTGACTTCCATTATATTATTTTTAATTGAGTGGAAATATTGAATTAATTTGATTGCACCTACGACACGCATCAACAAGCCATTTAGTGCTAGCATCATTGTTCTTCTTATACATCTTGTGTTTTAAAACTTCCTCAGGTTCCCATTCTACATAATCCAGAGTTGTTGGTAGAGGAGTATTCACTTCAACTGAGGATCCCAATTTCAGTTTCAATTGTGAAACATGAAAAACTGGATGAATCTTGCTAGTAGCTGGTAACTCCAATCGATAAGCAACTGACCCAATCTTCTCAAGAACTCGAAATGGTCCATAAAATCTTGGTGAAAGTTTTTGTAGCGCCCCCTAAGCTAGCAGCTGACTAATCCAAGAGATTAACTAAATAAAGAGGCACTAAGAATCTAAATCCTTTACTTAAACCTTCAGTTTAGAAATTTGTTACAAAACTTAACCCAAAACAAGCCTCGCTCAGAAATATATACAAGAACTCCTCTCAAATTATACATATACATTAGTCATATGGTTTACAAATAGAATATACAACATGATAAACATAGACGAAGTGAACTAATTAGCGGACTCAACTCCTCGAAGCTTTCGCTGCGCAACTCTGATTTGTCTCTGAAACTGAAAGTGGGAATAATTAACATTAAACTTCTAAGTAATCATATGTAAGATTTGGAAAACATTACATGTTTCCGAAGCATTAAAAGGACTGACCAAGTCTTGAAATAAACAAACAAGTATATGGACAAACTCCTTCTTCAAACAATGTATAATATTGAAGCCCACTTCCACTCCGATTACTAATATTGAAGCCCACTTCCACTCCGATTACTTATAAAAGCACTAGATATAAATGCGAAGGAGCATATCCTATACACCACAAGTGGAAATCTTTATTTCCCATAACAATTCAAGCAAACAGTACAAGTACTTTCCAAATTATGGAAAGATTTGCAGAATCAACAGAATTATCGTAATACAATTTAAACAAAGCATGAAATGCACGAACAAACAATGCATGAGTTTATTAAGCATAAACTTTTATAAAAACAATAATAATGATTACAAAAGAGTCAAATGCATTCCCACCTCTTTTGATGACAAGCCACGCCTACCTCGGGATCCACGATCCACTGGTTCATCCTTTGAATCGATCGTTGTTAATATCTAACTGTTAATCATACAAGCACTCTAAGAAACTAGCCAAAATGGCTCATACAAGAATCATACAAATTTATCTAATGGTTCTAAGCCCATTTATGTTCTACACCTTTTTATTATCTATCTTTAACATTTCCAAGGTTTACTAATTCAATTGGGTTGGTTCTATAGTCCAGTAGCTAGGTCTTATGAGTATCTATAACTTTGTAAGAGGAACCAAAGGCTATTTCGGACCATAGATGGTCCAATTCAACCAATAGGAACTCTAAACCTAAGCCCAAGCTCACTAAACTGGCCCCTTAATCTAAGGCCTAGTCCATTTGAGTCAACAAACAGTCACTAACGGTTAAAGATGACGGTCAAGCTAACACTCAACGGGTCTCTAATAAGTCAATGTCAAAGTCCAAGTCTCTGGCCAAGGGTCAGCAGTTAAGGTCGGTCAATTGTCTAACTCGGTCAATCGAGTCTACTCAAAGTCAAAAACAGGAAAACAAATGAGTCACAATGACTCAACTCAGTCAAACTAACTGAGTCAGCTAAACAATTTAGTCAGACATCTGATTGGGATGACTAA
This sequence comes from Papaver armeniacum, assembly GCA_023531295.1. Taxonomy (NCBI): domain Eukaryota; kingdom Viridiplantae; phylum Streptophyta; class Magnoliopsida; order Ranunculales; family Papaveraceae; genus Papaver; species Papaver armeniacum. The sequence goes on from JAJJWW010003339.1 coordinate 85,303, forward strand.
CAGGCATACTTCTATTGTAGACCAAGTTCAACTATAATTCTTATATTTATAACTTTTTGATTAACAAAGCAACTTCAATTCAAATACAGTAAACGAACTTCAAATTCTATTTACAAATAAAGACTATGTCTACCTGCAATTGCAGCTTTAAGCAATATCTAACCCGACTTTAGCGACACAACTACTAAACTGAATCGCCACCACTTAAACCTGAACTCCACAGTTCATCCTCAACTTCACAAATCCACTTCAATCCACCACATCACCTCAATCTGAACCCATTCCTTGTAATATAACCACAAACCCAGCTTTACAACCACAGCTTCATTCACTATCCCATTGGCACTATTCTCTCAACCCATACATTACCACTTGGGCCCAATTACACTTCATACATCTCTGCCCCACTCTTCATGTGCACATTCAATTCCCTGTAGATTCAACCAATCCATCTTCTCAAACTCAGTTCCATTACTAACTCCAATTCCCTTGTCCAGTTCATATATCCTTAATTCATTCATCTTGTTCATCCACAACCAACCCATTACACAAACAATGCCACCAACACCATTTCCTTGCTCTCACTACAACCAACACAGCTCCATTCCATATCCACTAAATTCCGAGCTTCATAAGCATCACCAGTTCAACAACAGACCACAATCTCCTTCCCTGCACTCCATAACACCACAACAACAACATCACCTCCACAAAAACACCAATCTTCTCACTAAACTATATATTACCATAATAACATCACTTATATCCCCTGCAACTTCAACCATATTGTCATACTAACTTCAAAACTAGTTCTTATGTGCAAGAACACTCTCACCTACCCATACATCCACAACAATTCAATTACCAATTGTAATTACATAACCACCTCCACCAACACAAAATGAATCTTTGCTCCACCGTAATTACAACTAACACCACCATCCAAACACACAACTCCCATTTCTAGCACACTCATCTTCAATTCAAACAACATACATCAATTATCCAAGTTCGATAACTCAAAATAAATGAAATTTAATCCAACTCAATTCAAGAAGAAGAAATTACCTCAAACAGTTATCTTCAAACTCTTCTCCTCCAACTGCAGTTCAATCCATGAACTCTAAATCCAAATCTATTTGAAACCCTAAATCAATTCTTAATTCGAATCAGGTGATACATCACCATCTCCTCCTTAATTCATCAGTTCATCACAACCAACTCTCAATCAAACCCTAATTGAATTCCCAAATCTTCCTTTCTCTAATTCAAACTCAAAATATCAATTACAGTCTCCAAATCTAACAAACCCATCCTTTAATTCTTCTTAATCATTACTTAAATTGAACTCCAATTCAGTTCTTTGAGAAACCCTTACTTTCTCGATCTTCATTGAAACAACTTCATAACTTCAATTTAACCACAACCCATCTCTAATCTTCTCCCTAGTTACTCAATTTCACCATATACATCCTCATAGAACTCATTAAGAAAACCTAATTCTTAATTCACTTCCTCTTTCGAGTCTGAATCAGCAACAGACACCACCACCACCATCACAACCAACTACTGCATAATCTTCTACACCTCATATCGATCATAAAACTTTCGTTTAATCTCTCGAACTCGACAGAGAAGGAAGAACAGGAGAAGAAAAGAAAAGAGAAAGAGAAAAAGAATAAAGAAGAAGATAAGAAGAATAAGAATAAAGAAGAAATCTTATCTTATCTTTCTTATACTAATATAAAGAAAACACCTATTTTTGGTACGACCCTGAATATGGTCCGGACACCCCTAAAATACTAAATTAACCTTCATTAAAATCAGTCACAGTTGGTACATTACGTCAATATCCAAATACTTCAGGGTATAACCGTCAGTAGTCTTTTGATTCTCTTTTCTTCTTTGTACAGTCCAAAACAAATCACTTGATTTTGATTTCATCCGATCGAAAATTCAAGCCACCAAATCTGTTATGACTCTTCATCTCCAGAAGAAGTTTACAGTTGAAGTGCTGCTGACGAGATGGTTACAGTACCTGAGTTGAAGACGAAGTTTGTAACGAAGGTGGTGGCGATGAGTCAGTGAGATGACCTGCTACTTAAGAGGAAGAAGAAGAAGAAGAAGAGAGAGCAGAGAAGCAAAATAAGAAGAAGAAAGACACAAAAAGGAATTAACTGTAAGTATGGATAAAACCCTAATTGCTATTTACTGTAATAGATCCCTGATTTGTTAAATTGCTATTTACTTTATGCACAGAGAAGATGATAGAACCCTAATTTTTCCTGTGAGCACATCCCAATTTCGCTCAATTGATCCTTACATTTTTGAAATTCGGAATTGGTTTCTCAATTGCAATTTACTGTATGGATAGAACCCTAATTTGTTAAATTGCTAGGTGAAATTTCTTAACATTCATTTTCTGTTGAAATTCCCAAACATTTATCTCTATTATGTGGAAGCTATTGCCATTGTATCTTAACTCAGACCCACCCTAAAGTAAACAAACTTTTCATTTGCTTCTCATTAATTCATAGGAACTATCTTTTGACCCTAAGGATTGAATTATTTTCAGTGGTTTTGAGTTAAGATATTTGACCTGTGTATAAAGTTATGTGTGTTTATGTGAACCATCAAATGTGCCCCTGTGAGATCTCTTGCAATTACCCATTTCAACCGGTTCTTTGCATTTATATTATGTGACTTATGCGGCTATGCTCTCTAAATATGTTTTCGTTTGATACCCTAGCAAAGCTTAGGCAGTAACTTTAACACTTCATAACTATTAACACATATAAGCACCACGTTGGAGATGAATTTCTCTCGAAAGAGTGTTCTGCCATTTTAGCTTTATAATTTGTTGTTTTCAGTAGTCCAAAGTTTGTTTTGGAAACTTATGAGCGCAATTGATTATCTTTTTGGAAACCATGGCATTTAAGCTTACATTATTTAGGATTTAGGTTTTATTTCAATCCATATGAGTTTTGGCATGTTTGCGTTGTTCGTATTTCAGACAGGTTCTTTTGAATAACCAGAATCCCGTAAGTCATGCAGTGTGTAAATGTTACATTAGAACGGATATACCAATGACGGTCATGACTGGCAATAGATACCAAAAAGGAGCTTCCATCGCTTAGGTAGTTGCCCAGCAACAGTTGCACTTGCGAGTCCAACTTACGTCCATAAAATTATTACATAGCTCCACCAAGGTGCATCAATTAAAATTCATAAGGCACCTGTTATGAGGCCTCTTCCCAAGTAGTGGTAACTTAAGAAAATGTTAAGGTCTGGTCCAGATTTACTCTATGTATGCCTCTGTTTTTTCCAGATTTTAATTTGTTTTCAAATTAACTTATTTTAGAGACATGATTTATCAAATTTTGAGTTGTTTGTTGTTCTATTATATTTAATAGATGTATATATTGTTGTAACTTATCATTTTTTAATCAATTCAGTGGCGAAAAATGGCGAGTCCAGTTCGTCGTAGTCCAAGAATACAAGCTCAGCTTCGCATGGAAATTGACAATGAATGGCAACAACAAAGAGATATTCGATTGAACAACCGCCAAATTTCAGAAAAGGAAAAACGAGCGGCAATGACTGAAGCTGAAAGGCAAGAGCTTCTTCAAAAATGACGCCACGCTCATCTTATGCGGAAAACACGAGATCGACTTGCTAACAAAGATGGTCTTGAGACATCAACAAGTTCAGGTGAGCGTGGCATGAGATGTATAATTGTTCTTTGCTGTAGTACAATATAATGTCAGTGGTATAATTCTTATTGGTTGCAAGAAATGAACAAGTTTATGATTGAAAATTTATTATTATTAAATGAAAAATTCAAATTTCTTTGTGATTACTTTTGCACATTAACATGAAATGAGTTTCACCTCTTGGCGTTGACCGTTGACCGAGTGTTGACTTTGACCGTTAATTACTGCACGAAGACAATAAAATTACGAAACGGATGTACCGGCAGGCGCATCCCGCATGCGTGCTATACTAGTAGAAAGAAAGGAAAAGAAGATTTATCTTCTCGATCGGTTGGGGATAAGACCAACCAAAAATGATAAAGGCACTCGCAAATGATATGGGCAGCCACAACGTGTCCTTGTTGCATCAAAAGCATTTTCCCAGAAATGACGATTTTACCCTTCATACTTGTCTTGATGTTTTCTTCTTCATAGGTGATCCGATTCACACGTTCGAGTAGTCCATTCCGCGTAACTTTTCGAGATCTAACCGGTGGTACTAGTTTAGTATCTAAATTGTTGTTAGATTAATTTCTAATAATTAACGTTCGTGTTAAACTAATAGAGTTATTATCGGCTAATTCGTCACTTGACTGGTCTAATAGCGTTGACGAGCTTGAGGGTCTTTACATTCTCCCCACCTTGTACATTTTCGTCCTCGAAAATCGAACCATCCTTTCGGTTTTCAAAAACTCCCCACCTTATAAATTAATCCCATCTCTTGTCTAAGCGCAAAACAACATAAAACAAACCACAAACCTATACGGCTTTTCTACAACTAAAATCTAAAATTTGTAGCTCTAAGTTCAACTACATCGATTTAGATTCTATCAAATAGGAAGTCTAAGTTTCTTAAACTAATTTTTTATTTTATAAGATATATGTCTCTAACTTCAAGGAAGATTCCTACAAGTCTTTCTAAGTGAAATTGAAATTTCGGTTTCTAAAATAATTATAACATACTTCTATGATCAGTCATCTCTGAATGCAGTTTGCCTGTTAAGGTTGGCGATCCCGACAATGCCTTCCTACGAACAGAGAAAACACAACCTTCACTATTCCCCAGTGCTGGATTAACTCAGTATTAATTTATTAAGATTAATTAGTCTTTAACTTCTATCTTAACATGTGTATTATGATAAATTTACTTCGTAATATATATAAATAGTTCTCATCATTAAAATTTATCTTATTTAATTTTTATGTACCGTTATTATTATTTATTTATTTTATCATTATAAGTAATCCAAATTTGATTCCCGTCAATTTATAATATCAGATATTTTAACTTTAGTGTGATACCATGTATATATAAATTTTTAAAATTTATCAATTATAAATTTCCTACTAATTTAATTACTCAATTACTTTTATCAACTGTGTTATTATTCTCGTTATTCTGATGTTGATAGTCTGGTTGATACACTAACCCTTAATCTTCTAATTATAATTTTACATTCATGTAAAGATTGATATAACAGATTTTATTTATTCAGATTGAATTTGTATACTGTATTTTGTTAAATCTTGGCGTTGGTAATTTAATATGATTTAAATTTGAATCTGCATAAAATTATAATGTATCCTAATAGTCTTTAGAGTTATTAATGTAAAGTATCCTATTAATATATTTATCTTCACTAAACATCTAAATACTATTATTTTTACTTCATGTATATTTGTTTCATTTTAGAAATTTACTGAGTCATTTATTAGATAAAAATAATTTCAGTATAATAATACTAGCAAGTTACGTCATTTTATTTTGTACTTTATATCCACCTATTTTTACGTCTAACGTCTAGTAAGTCTTATATTAACTAGCTAATTTGGATGCAAAACATATATCTTTAATTTTAATTAGTTTAATTAATAAAACTTAATCGTAAATAATCGTTAATAATTTTCCATAGTTATTTAATCGTCATTATTATTTTTATCGTTATATATTCTTATTGAAATTTTAGTTAGGTTAGGTTCAACATGATACTAATTGATAAATGCTAACATTACTTTAGTAAAATTATGATTACTTTTATTATCCTCTGTAATCACTATTATAATATTTTTTATTATTATCATTAGTCGAACTATTATTCTAACTACTCTTACACATATTATTAAGTCTCCAAGATATTATTAGATTTATGTAATTATAAATTGTTGACCATACATACAAGTTAAGGTACTCAAATAGTTTATATATCACTTCCAAGATTAATCAATAATATTAATCTCATTATTTTTCTAATATTAGATTGTCAACGTGTTCATATTTTTTAAACAAAATATTCCCTAATCTTTATTAGCTAAAGTTATTGGCGTGCCCTACAATTTTTTTACTTCATTACATATACAAATAAACAAATCAATCAATCAAATAATTATTTTAATTATTGATAGCTTTTAGTGATTAAGATTTATCTCACAACCCAACCCAGTTCTAAACTAATCTAGTTCACTAACCGGCACTGGCTAATTCTATCTTTTCCCATTTAAGATCTAATAGTGAGCTCTGATACCAAAGTTGTAGCGCCCCCTAAGCTAGCAGCTGACTAATCCAAGATATTAACTAAATAAAGAGGCACTAAGAATCTAAATCCTTTACTTAAACCTTCAGTTTAGAAATTTGTTACAAAACTTAACCCAAAACAAGCCCCGCTCAGAAATATATACAAGAACTCCTCTCAAATGATACATATACATTAGTCATATGGTTTACAAATAGAATATACAACATAATAAACATAGCCGAAGTTAACTAACTAGCGGACTCAACTCCTCGAAGCTTTCGCTGCGCAACTCTGATCTGTCTCTGAAACTGAAAGTGGGAATAATTAACATTAAACTTCTAAGTAATCATATGTAAGATTTGGAAAACGTTACATGTTTCCGAAGCATTAAACAGTGACCAAGTCACTGAAATAAACAAACAAGTATATGGACAAACTCCTTCTTCAAACAATGTATAATATATTGAAGCCCACTTCCACTCCGATTACTAATATTGAAGCCCACTTCCACTCCGATTACTTATAAAGCACTAGATATAAATGCGAAGGAGCATATCCTATACACCACAAGTGGAAATCTTTATTTCCCATAACAATTCAAGCAAACAGTACAAGTACTTTCCAAATTATGGAAAGATTTGCAGAATCAACATAATTATCGTAATACAATTTAAACAAAGCATGAAATGCACGAACAGACAATGCATGAATTTATTAAGCATAAACTTTTATAAAAACAATAATAATGATTACAAAAGAGTCAAATGCATTCCCACCTCTTTTGATGACAAGCCACGCCTACCTCGGGATCCACGATCCACTGGTTCATCCTTTGAATCGATCGTTGTTAATATCTAACTGTTAATCATACAAGCACTCTAAGAAACTAGCCAAAATGGCTCATACAAGAATCATACAAATTTATCTAATCGTTCTAAGCCCATTTATGTTCTACACCTTTTTATTATCTATCTTTAACATTTCATGTAGTTGCAGGAAATCCTACACTACACCCCTCACTAGAATATACACAATTAAATCACTTTAAGATGAATGATTATGATTTCTATTGATTGAATACTTAAATCTTTACAATATGAAATAGAAATGAATAATAGAATTACAATCACTCTAAAACTTTCTCTCTCCTAAAGATTTGCTTAACAATTCAAAAAGAACTCTCCCCTACAACAGATTTACTCAACCCTTTATATAGGGTAGTACACAGTGGATGACAGCTAAGCTGTCCTTTATTTTCGGGAATGTCTTGCGAAATATCGCAAGTGTACATGTATCAATTCTCGCGACACTATTAAACTTCGCCATATATTCATATCTTCCTCGTGTTCTGGCTGTCGTCATTCATTACGTCATTTATTTTGCTTCCCTGCGACTCCCTCGCAATGTCGTCATTTATTAATCTCGCGAAGTATTGATGTCGCGATATTCTGATCCTACATCCAAGGTTTACTAATTCAATTGGGTTGGTTCTATAGTCCAGTAGCTAGGTCTTATGAGTATCTATAACTTTGTAAGAGGAACCAAAGGCTATTTCGGACCATAGATGGTCCAATTCAACCAATAGGAACTCTAAACCTAAGCCCAAGTCCACTAAACTGGCCCCTTAATCTAAGGCCCAGTCCATTAGAGTGAACAAACAGTCACTAACGGTTAAAGATGACGGTCAAGCTAACAGTCAATGTCAAAGTCCAAGTCTCGGTCAAGGGTCAACAGTTAAGGTCAGGTCAATTGTCTAACTCGGTCAACTGAGTCTACTCAGGTCAAAACAGGGAAAATAGTGAGTTACAATGACTCAACTCAGTCAAACTAACTGAGTCAGCTAAACAATTTAGTCAGACATCTGACTGGGATCACTAACATGCATACTTTTATTGCAGATCAAAGTTCAACTCTAATTCTTATATTTATAACTTTTTGATTAACAAAGCAACTTAAATTCAAATACAGTAAACGAACTTCAAATTCTATTTACAAATAAAGATTATGTCTACCTGCAATTACAGCTTTAAGCAATATCTAAGACGACTTAAGCAACACAGCTACTAAATTGAATCGCTACCACTTAAACCTGAACTCCACAGTTCATCCTCAACTTCACAAATCCACTTCAATCCACCACATCACCTCAATCTGAACCCATTCCTTGTAATATAACCACAAACCCAGCTTTACAACCACAACTTCATTCACTATCCCATTGGCACTATTCTCTCAGCCATACATTACCACTTCAGTTCCAATTACACTTCATACATCTCTGCCACACTCTTCATGTGCACATTCAATTCCTTGTAGATTCAACCAATCCATCTTCTCAAACTCAGTTCCATTACTAACTCCAATTCCCTTGTCCAGTTCATACATCCTTAATCCATTCATCTTGTTCATCCACAACCAACCCATTACACAAACAATGCCACCAACACCATTTCCTTGCTCTCACTACAACCAACACAGCTCCATTCCATATCCACTAAATTCCGAGCTTCATAAGCATCACCAGTTCAACAACAGACCACAATCTCCTTCCCTGCACTCCATAACACCACAGAAGCAACATCACCTCCACAACAACACCAATCTTCTCACTAAACTACATATTACCATAATAACATCACTTATATCCCCTGCAACTTCAACCATATTGTCATACTAACTTCAAAACTAGTTCTTATGTGCAAGAACACTCTCACCTACCCATACATCCACAACAATTCAATTACCAATTGTAATTACATAACCACCTCCACCAACACAAAATGAATCTGCTGCTCCACCAGAATTACAACTAACACCACCATCCAAACACACAACTCCCATTTCTAGCACACTCATCTTCAATTCAAACAACATACATCAATTATCCAAGTTCGATAACTCAAAATAAATGAAATTTAATCCAACTCAATTTGAAGAAGAAGAAATTACCTCAAACAGTTATCTTCAAACTCTTCTCCTCCAACTGCAGTTCAATCCATGAACTCTAAATCCAAATCTATTTGAAACCCTAAATCAATTCTTAATTCGAATCAGTGATACATCACCATCTCCTCCTTAATTCATCAGTTCATCACAGCCAACTCTCAATCAAACCCTAATTGAATTCCCAAATCTTTCTTTCTCTAATTCAAACTCAAAACATCAATTACAGTCTCCAAATCTAACAAACCCATCCTTTAATTCTTCTTAATCATTACTTAAATTGAACTCCAATTCAGTTCTTTGAGAAACCCTTACTTTCTCGATCTTCATTGAAACAACTTCATAACTCCAATTTAACCACAACCCATCTCTAATCTTCTCCCTAGTTACTCAATTTCACCATCTACATCCTCATAGAACTCATTAAGAAAACCTAATTCTTAATTCACTTCCTCCTTCGAGTCTGAATCAGCAACAGACACCACCACCACCATCACATCCAACTAATGCATAATCTTCTACACCTCCTATCGATCATAAAACTTTCTTTTAATCTCTCGAACTCGACAGAGAAGGAAGAACAAGAGAAGAAAAGAAAAGAGAAAGAGAAAAAGAAGAAAGAAGAAGATAAGAAGAATAAAGAAGAAATAGAAAGAAAGGAAAAGAAGATTTATCTTCTCGATCGGTTGGGGATAAGACCAACCAAAAATGATAAAGGCACTCTCGCAAATGATATGGGCAGCCACAACGTGTCCTTGTTGCATCAAAAGCATATTCCCAGAAATGACGATTTTACCCTTCATACTGTCTTGATATTTTCTTCTTCATCCGGCATCCGATTCACACGTTCGAGTAGTCCATTCCGCGTAACTTTTCGAGATCTAACCGGTGGTACTAGTTTCGTATCTAAATCGTTGTTAGATTAATTTCTAATAATTAACATTCGTGTTAAACTAATCGAGTTATTATCGACTAAATCGTCTCTTGACTAGTCTAATAGCATTGACGAGCTTGAGGGTCTTTACAGTTTTGAATAAGATTGATTAAGAAATGTTGTTTGACGGTATGGTTGTAATCTCTGAAAAACAAAATCACCAACTGTAAATGTACGTCTGGTTCTATGAGCATCAGCATATGTCTTCATTCTAGTCTGAGCAGCAATTAAATTGGCTTTGAGAATATGTAAGATGTGATCACGATCTTGTAAAGTTTCATCCAAAGTATGCACTGTTGTAGAACCAGGGATATAAGTCGAGATTGTTGGTGGAATTCCACCATATAGTGCTTGGTAAGGAGTCATCTTAATTGAGGAATGATAGGTAGTATTATACCACCATTCAGCCCATGGTAACCAATTTGTCCACTCTTTGGGCTTAACTCCAGCAAAACAGCGCAAGTAACATTCCAAAGTTTTGTTTGTGACTTCAGTCTGTCCATATGATTCAGGGTGATAAGCTGAACTTCGACAAAGCTGAGTATCTTGTAAGGAGAAAAAAACTTCCCAAAAGTTGCTTATAAAAATAGGATCTCTATCACTCACTATGGATTTCGGCATACCATGTAGTCTAACAATCTCACGTACAAAAATGTCAGCAATCTTAGCAGCAATGTAGGGATGAGACAAAGCTATAAAGTGTGCATATTTAGTCAGTCGATCAACCACCACTAAAGTAGAACTTTTTCGATTCGAAAGAGGGAATCCATCCACAAAATCCATAGAAATATCCATCCAAATATCAGTAGGAATTGATAATGGTTGTAAAAGCCCTGGAGGTGAAATTGCTTCAGACTTGTTGCGCTGACAAGTTTCACAGTGTTGAATATATTCTTTGATGATTTCATACCTTTCCAGTAAAAATTGAGCTGAAGGCGCTTATATGTTCGTAAAAATCCTGAATGACCACCCATTGGAGAAGAATGAAACTCACTGAGTAATTTAGAACACCAATTTGAAGTAGGTACCACCACAATACGATTTTTGTAACGTAGAATACCAGCATTGTAAGAATAATGAGCTTTATAAGATGCATTGTTCTTTAAATGATCAATAAGAATGCTTAAATTAGCATCTTCATGGCATTCTTTGACAATTTCTTCAATGCCATAAAATATAGGAGTTGAAATAGCCAATAATTGAGAATCGGCTATACCCGATAATAAATCAGAAGCTTGATTAGTTGTACCACTTCGATAGAGAAACTCATAATCATAACCAAGCAATTTAGACAACCACTTTTGTTGCTATATTGAAGATAAACGTTGTTCAAGAAAGTACTTGAGACTCCTATGATCTGTATAGATTTTAAAATGTCGACCAAGCAAATAATGGCGCCATTTCTGAACTGCAGAGATTATAGCAAGCATTTCTTTATCATAAATCGATAAATTAAGGTTTTTACCTGATAGAGGTTTACTGAAAAAGGCAATGGGCCTATGTTCTTGCATCAATACAGCTCCTAAACCATTACCAGAAGCATCACATTCTAAGTAAAATGGTTTGGTAAAATCTGGTAAAGCTGACACCGGAGTAGTTGTGAGAGCTACTTTTAACATCTCAAATGCCTTTGTAGCAGTATCATTCCATATAAAGGCATTATGTTTCAACAGCTGAGTTAAAGGGGCACTTATCTTGCCATAGTTTTTGACAAACTTGCGATAGTATCCAGCCAAACCCAAAAATCCACGCATATCTTTAATAGTAGTTGGAATTGGCCAATTCTGAACAATAAAAATTTTATCATTGTAAACTGCAACTCCTTTAGCTGAAACCACATGTCCAAGATATCCAATAGACGATTTAGCAAACTCACTTTGAATCCTTAAGAAACAACTGATGCGATCTTAATACCTCAAACACTATCTTCAAGTGCTCAACATGTTCAGATAAAGATTTGCTGTAGATTAATATGTCGTCAAAGAGTAACAGAACAAACTTTCGAAGATATGGACGGAATATATCATTCATCAGACTTTGGAATGTTGCAGGAGCGTTTGATAAACCAAATGGCATGACCAAAAACTCGTAATGGCCATCATGTGTTCTAAAAGATGATTTATGTATGTCAGGAGCATATAACCGAATTTGGTTATAAGCAGAACGCATGTCACCTTTCGAGAAAACAGTTGCACCAGATAACTCATCAAATAATTCATCCAGTACTGGAATAGGAAATCGATCCTTTATGGTAACTTTGTTGATTGCTCAGTAGTCAACACACATACGCCAACTACCATCCTTTTTGCGTACTAGCAAGACTGGAGATGAAAAAGAGCTAGAGCTATGGTGAATGAAACCTGCAGCTTTAAGCTGAGAAATAATTTTCTCAATCTCTTCTTTTTGAAAATGTGGATATCTATAAGGTCGCACATTAACTGGAGGAGTATTAGGTAGTAAAGGAATACGATGATCATGGAATCGTGTTGGAGGCAGAGATGATGGAGAACCAAATATATCAGCAAATTATGTCAATAATTTAGAAATTGCAGTTGGTACCTCATGAGTAGGTGAAGTTATTGAAGTCGAAACTAGAGATAATTGTAGCATGACTCCATATTGTTCTTTAATAAGCAACTTCTCCATATAAGAACTATCCAAAAGCATTACTGAAGCTAAATTATCTCCAACCAATAAACAATCTTTGTCAGAAGTATGAAATTTCATATGCAGTTTCTTCAAATCCCAAAGAATATCACCCAAAGGTTGTAACCATTGAACTCCAAGAACAACATCACAGCCACTCACATCTAAAATAAAAAAATCAGTAGTACCCTGATAATCTTGTAGTTTAATTGGAACAATAGTGCAAGAGCCTTGAGTTGTAAGAAAACCACCATTACCCATCATAACCTTCATAGAAATAGGTTGAATTTGAGAAGAATAACCACATCTTCTAGCTATTATTGGATGAAGAAAGTTGTGAGTTGAACCGGAATCTATAATAAAAGTGATGGATTGACCCTTAACATGCCCATTAATTCTCATTGTTTTAGGAATAGGAGAACCAACTAGTGCATGGTAAGAAATAGGTGGTGTAGTTTCTAGTTGAACATCATCTGAGATAAGTTCATTGTCTTCAAAATTTTGTTCACTGTTATCAGAATTGGTAATCTCCACAGTTGTACCACAAGAATCAATTTCAAGACAGAATAATCGAGACTTTTCACACAAGTGACCAGGTGTAAACATCTTATCACAATTAAAACAGAGTCCTTTAGATTTTTTGTCTTTAATTTCTTCCAGACTTAATCTAGTAGCACCAGTAGCAAGAGTAGTTGTCTTAAGCTGAGGTGTAGTTGAGTTTGTAGATTTCCTAAACTGTGCAAATCTACTTGACTTAGAAGAAGAAGCTGCAAGCATTACTTCTTCTTGTTTGATATCTTTTCGAAAAGTTTCAGATAGGGTAGATGGCTCAAAAGTATACACAACAGCAGCAATGTCACTTTTCAATGCAATAATAAACAGATCGATAAGATATGATTCAGGAAGATCAGTAACAAAATTTAGGATACTTTCGAACTCAGTAATCAATTCACGTACCGTACCTTTTTGAGTCAATTTGGTTAAAGCCATCCGAGGATTAACAAACTTCTCATCAGCAAATCTTGAGCGAATAGCAGTACAAAATTCTGACCATGATGGATTGCCAATTCTATCTTTAACCCAACGGTACCATGCATTAGCTTCTCCCTTAAAGTTAGCAGTAGCAATGGAAATATTAAGTGCTTCAGCTATATGATACAAGATAAAGTATTGGTCATCTTGAAAGATCCAACCAGCAGGATCCTTGACTTCAAACAAAGGAAATTTCATATTCATTGTAGTTGCAGGAAATCCCACACTACACCCCTCACTAGAATTTACTCAACTAATCCATTTGAAGATGAATAACTATAGATTTTATTGATTATTTTCTTGAAATGTTTACAAAGAAAGATAGAACAGAGCTAAAGAAATTACAATCACTCTTAATTTTCTCTCTCCTAATGACTTGCTTAACAATTCAAAAGAACTCTCTCTTACAACAGACTTACTCACCCCTTTATATAGGGTAGTACACAGTGGATGACAGCTAAGTTGTCCTTTATTTTCGGGAATAACTCGCGAAGTGTCGCAAGTGTATAAGTGTTCGTCCTCGCGACACTCTTAACCTTCGCCAGATTTTCACATCTTCCTCGTGTTCTGATTGTCGTCATCCATTGCGTCATTTATTTTACTTCCCCGCGACTCCTTCGTGATGCTATCGTTTATTACCCTCGCGAAGTATTGAGGTTGCGATATTCTGATCCTACATCTTGCCTCTTCTCATGTCTTCTCTGCGAAGAAGAGAATGTCATGAGAACTAACATTTTGAAATGTCGCAACCATTTGTTTTCTATCCATTATTTTACCGACAGGATTCCGTGAATTTAGGAATGACTGTTTACACGTATCTAAAATTTCACTTTTTACCGGCACATTTAATGTTATCCGGTTACTATTTTCCCATATATTTAAAGGAGAATTCCTTATGAAAATTTTTCTTTTCTTTCACTTCATCTTCTTTATTGTCTGCAACTTTTCTCTGCCGTTTTCCTTCATCGTCTTCTTCATCGTCTTTCTGCTGCGACTCTTCTGCTGCTGTTTCTATGGCATCAAAGTCTGTTGATTTTGCTAATTTTGATTATTTCATGATTGATCTCTCTTATTGAAGTCTTTTATTTGGATACTATTCTTCTTTTAATATTTCTCTTTCCATTTTTGTTTCATCATGGATAAATCTAGCACCAAATTCACTGTTACGAATCCTAGTGTTTCCATGGGTTCGCAACCGAAACAATTGAAATCCTTTGCCTCTAAAAGAAAGCCTGCGAATAATAAGGTATTTAAGAAACATTTACTCTTTTAATAACAATATTGTTGCCTCTGTTTCTTATTTAGCTTGTAATTCGCAGGATGCTGATAAATCCCCCAAGAAGCCTCACCCTTCTAAATCTGTTGTGCCTCCTGTTTCTTTTCCTGGGTTTAAGCTTGCTGCTTCTCCTACAATACCTTCGCAGGATAATTCATCTTCTCTGGCGATTTCTTCGCAAGATAAACCAATTCTTTCCTCTCATGATGACTCACCTTCTCATGCGAGGATCTCGCATGATGAATCAATCCCTGAATTTTCCGTTAATGAAATTCTTCAAAATGAACCTCTCTCCACTTTTACCCTTAATACCTCTACTTCGCCTCCGCTTGTTAATCAGGTTCCTTTAACTGACATTCTTATGACTAAAGATGATTCAACCTTTACCTCTTCCTCCATCATTTCCTCTTCCTCTGGATCTATCTCTCTTACTAAACAAAACTTGGAAGGGATAGATGTAGCTTTTAAAGTTTTATCGGATACCATGAATGATGTTAAGAAAATTTCCACTGATCCTATCAAATCTAGTGTTTATGAATCCTTGAGTAAGTATTTTGGTTCTGATACCATGTCGCGAGCATCCTTGGAACAAGAAATTAAGACCTTGAAGAATAGCCTTCATAATACTTCGCTGGATCGTGATAATCTTCGCAGGAAGAATGAAGAATTAAATGGTATCATTTCCTCCCTCCCCCCATTTTTTTTTTTTTGAAGACTTTGTTCGCCTTTCAAGCTTTGAATCAGAAACGTAAAATGGAGATATATCAAGTGGAATCTATCATGGAAGAAACTCGAACGGAAAGAGATGCTTGGATGGAGCAATATAACCGATTAGATAACGTCCATACATATTCTGTTGACCAGATAAATAATCTAACCCAAGAAAACGCCTACTTAGTCCAGAAGCAAGAATTATTAAGTAACGAATTGTCGCATCTCTCATATTCTTTGACTAAATCTAATTTGGAGTTGGAAACCTTATCAGATGAAAATGGAACTTTATCTCAAGAGAAGCGAGCTTTGTTGGACAAGGTGGCGATATCCTCGCAACAACTTGATGTTTGTCGAAAAGCACTGAATGAGCAAGAACAATCTATCTGCTCATTGAAAAATAAACTCAAAGAAACTACTACCGAAAGAGATAAGCTTATTCAGGGTAGAATAACTCTAAGTGTGAAAACAAACCAGCTCAAGGATGAATATACCAAGTTAAAAGAATCTCACTCCTCACTTGCGAAGGAAAATAATTTACTGATTTCTAATGAAAAAAGCTTGCGTTCTTGGTTAAAAGGTCTTGTCGGTGATGGTTTTGATAATGCCATGGATCATTTGGAGAATAGTTGCTTGGCCCTGACCCAACATCTTATCTCGCAAAAGGAAGGTAGTCATAAAATTTGACTGCCTCATCCGTCGTTTTCCTTTTCTAATTTCTTACATTACTTTTTATTTGTAACTCTGCTGTTCTTCTTTATTTTCACAGAATCTGAGAAAGATCTTCGCACCTCTCTGTCTACTTTGGAATCCGCCCATGCCAAGATTCGCAAGGAAAATGCAACACTTGTCACTACTCTTGCCCATTCTCGTGATCGTGCCGCAAGAAATCTTAATTATCTTAGCCATCTTAAAGATATCCAAAGTAGGAATCAACAGAAGGCACTTCTTCGTCAATTTCATCCCAAAGCTGAAGTTTTTGTGAATGAGATCTTACTTTCTAAATCCCTTGACCCCGTCTCTATTGAACCTTTGGAAGTTGAAGATGATGAAGTTCCTAATTCTCCTGATAGTGATTACGATTATGAAAGCTGCGAAGATCTCGCGAATAATGAAATTGTCGATAAGAATCCAAATGAAAAAATTGCTGATGAAAATCCTCCAACTGGCGAAGGTGAAGCTGATAAAATTGTTGAAGAACATTTATCATCTGTAGTTGCAGGAAATCCCACAATACACCCCTCACTATAATTCACTTAACTAATTCATTAAAAGACGAATAACTAAGAATGTTTATTAATTATCTTCTTCCAGTTTACACAGGAAAACAGAATTATACTTAAGAATTACAAAACACTCTCCAAATTTCTCTCTCCTAATGACTTAATTCCCTTTCAACAGACTTCTCATCCCTTTATATAGGGTAGTACATAGTGAATGACAGCTAAGCTGTCCTTTATTTTCGGGAATGTCTCGCGAAGTGTCACGAATGTATAAGTACTCATACTCGCGACACTTCCTAACCCTCGTCGATTTCATATCTTCCGTCGTCATCCAATGCGTCATTCCTTTTGATTCCTTGCGACTCCCTCGCAGAGTCTGTCGTTTATTATCCTCGCGAGTTTTGTACGTTGCGATATAATGATCCTACATCTTGCCTCTTTTTCCTTGAATATTGCTTGAAGAGCATTCTTTAAGGAAAAATCCGTTGTTGATGTAATCTTTGATCTTTGTTTGATGAAGGAACGAGCGAAAGAATATTTTTCTTGAAAAGTACGTACTTGCCTCTATTCTTTGGCGAAGTTCGAAGCTTTGAGAAGTACATATGAAGTATCATTTTTTGCCTCA
This sequence comes from Papaver armeniacum, assembly GCA_023531295.1. Classification (NCBI taxonomy): domain Eukaryota; kingdom Viridiplantae; phylum Streptophyta; class Magnoliopsida; order Ranunculales; family Papaveraceae; genus Papaver; species Papaver armeniacum. The sequence continues at coordinate 102,958 of JAJJWW010003339.1, forward strand.
GGTGTTATGAAAGTGATAAATTTCGCGAGCTCATCTCGCAAGTTAAAAAGAGTGATGAATCATGAGAATTTATGCCTCTTGAACCTCCGCGATTGTTCGTTTTCCACTAAAAATCTTCTTCAGCATAATTCCGTGAATTTAGTAATGACCGTTTACACGTGTTTAAAACTACCCTTTTTACCGGTGTATTTAATGTTATCCGGTCATAACGTTTTCTTGTCTATTTATAGGAGGATCCTTTGTGAAGAATGCTTCTTTTCTTTTACTTCATCTCTTTCATCGTCTGCAATTGTCTTTCTGCTTTTTTTTTTTCTTCATCGTCTTCTTCACCGTTTTTCTACTATTTCCTATCTGCTATTACTTCCATGGCATCCAGGTTTGCTATTCTTGCTAAACTCGATCGATTTGTGATTGATTGATTTTGTGATTGATTGATCTTGTTGAAATTACTTTATTCTGATTTCTCTTTTATCCTCTTTCTGCCATTTTTGCTTCAGCAAGAACAAACCCGGCACCAAGTTCACCGTGAAGAACCCCCTTCTTTCTTTGGATTCGCAGTCGAAACCCACTTCTCAACAGGAACCCGTTCTGCAACCAAAGTCCTCTTTGCAAGCAAAATCTACCGCTTCTAAAAGAAAGCCTGCGAATGACAAGGTATTTAAGAAATATTTACCTTTTTTAATAACAATATTGTTGCCTCTGTTTCTTACTTAACTTGTCATTCGCAGGATGATAAAACTACTGATAGAACCCCCAAAAGATCTCGCCAACCTAAACCCATGACTACTGATGTTCCTTTTCCCTCCTTTATGCCTTCGTCTCCTGTTGCGAAACTATCGCAGGATAATTTTATCACTAATGACAATATTCCTTTGCCTCAACTCCTCATAGACCAAGTTCCTCATAATAGTCCTACTACAAATGACCTTATTCCTTCTCCTATCATCGATGCCCCTGTCATTCCTCCAATCACTACCTTTCCTGAAATCTCCTCTTCCCATGATGTTCCCTTGGCGAAGAATGATTCGTCTCTACCTTCTTCCACCGAGCAAATTCCTCTTCTGCGAGAAAATTTGGAAGGGATAGATGTGGCTTTCAAAGTTCTCTCGGACCTTGTAGATGACGCCAAGAAGACTTCATCGCCTGTCAAATCCAATGTCTGCGAGATTTTAAGTAAACATCTTGGTCCTGATAAGATCTCGCAAGCATCCTTAGTTCAAGAAATTAATGTGTTGAAGAGTGATCTCCAAGCTATGACTGCGAGATGCAATAATCTCCATCTTGAAAATCAAAAATTTCACAACATCTCGCTAGATCGTGATAATCTTCGGCAGGGGAAGAATGAGGAATTAAAAGGTAGACTCTCGCAACCCCTTTTTTTTTTTTTTTTTTTTTTTTTTTTTTACGACTTAAGCTCTTGTTCGCCCTTCAAGCTTTAAATCAGAAACGAATAATGGAGATATATCAGTTGGAATCAATTGTTGAAGAAGTTCGAGTTGAAAGAGATGCTTGGATGGAGCAATATAATCTTTTAGATAATCTTCATACATATGCTGCTGATCAAATAAATAATTTGTCTAAAGAAAATTTTGATTTAGCTCAGCATCAAGACTCATTAAGTAATGACTTATCTCGCCTCTCTTATTCTTTAACTAAAGCTAATTTGGAGTTGGAAACTTTATCAGATGAGAATAGAACTCTTTCTCAAGAGAAGCGTTCTCTGTTAAACAAGGTGGCGATCTGTTCGCAACAGTATGATGCTTGTCAAAAATTATGTGAAGAACAAGAACAATCTATTCATACCCTGAGAAATCAGCTTGAAGAATTCTATTGAGAGAGATAAACTTATTCGGGGTAGGATAACCTTGAGTTTAAAAGCAAGCCAATTCAAGGATCAATGTGCCAAATTAGAAAAATCCAACTCTTCTCTTGCGACCGAAAATTCCATACTTGTTTCTAATGAAAAAAGCTTGCGATCTCGTTTGAAAGGCTTAGTTGGAGATACATTTGATGATGCCATGGACTGTTTGGGGAATAATTTTGCAGCTTTAATTCAAATCTTACTTCTCAAAAGGAAGGTAGTCATAATGTTTGACTACCTTAATTCATTTATGTATTTGAACATTCCAAAGATCTTCTGTAAGAGTCTTCTTTAATCTTTTCATATGTATTTGTGATGCAGATTCCGAGAGAAAGCTTCGCTCCGTTATGTCTACCCTCAAGTCAGATTATACTAAAGTTCGCAAAGAAAATGGGTTACTCATTTGCTTCCCTTGCGCGTTCTCGCGAGCGTGCAAAAAGAAGATTTGAGTACATGTCGATCAGTAAAGACATAGATAGTAAAAATCGTCAAAAGGCGCTGTCGTCAATTTCCCCCTCAAAGTCAAGTCCTCGTGAATGAAATTTTATTGTCTAAATCTCTTGAACCTATTCATGTTGACCCTTTGGAAGTAAGTGATGATGAAATCCCCAACTCCCCTGATAGTGATTATGACTATGAAAGTTGCGAAGATACCGCTAACATCGAAGTTGTCAACAAAGATCTGGCTGATAAAACTTCTGATGAAAATCCACCAACTGGCGAAGGTGAATCTGTTGAAAGAGTATCTGAACAGAATCTACCGACTGGTGAAGGTGGAGCTGATAAAGATATTGAAAAATCTCTACCAACTTCTGTAATCGATGATGTTGAGAATTAAACTGTTTTTGTTGCTTCTGTCGAAATTTACTTTTTGCTTGAAAAGATTAAATCTTTTGTTATTGTCTCATTCTTCCTTATTTAAAGAATTTTGGATGTAATCTTGCAAGCATGTTCGCTTACATTTTTGTGTGATCATTTATGTTCCCAATTAAGGGCCTTACTTTGTCTCTTCTCGTTGCGACAAGATCGCAGGACGCCTTTGCATTTTCATGCAATGGCCCATTGACCTCGCCTTATCATATTTGGTGGTCTTCTAAGCGCGACCTTCCTAATTAAAGGTCTTGCTTCGCCACCCTTTATTGCGACAAGGTCGCAGGACGTCTTTACACTTGCATGTAAAAACCCATTGACCTTGCCTTATCATTTTCCAAGTATTTTTGCCTCTGCAGGATATTTTGCTTGCGACAATATGACAGGCCTAAACTTTCTTGCGAAAATAAAGCCCCATGACATTGTCGTCTTGCGACGAAATCGCAGACGTCCGTACACATTCATGTATAGACCCATTGATCTCGCCTTACCCTCGCGTTAGTATTGTTGCCTCTTCAGGATCATTGCACAAATATGACAAGCCTAAGTTTCCTTGCGAAAACAGAGCCTCATGACATTTGCGTCTGTTTTGACACTCTCCCTAATGGAGGGTGTCGCCCTTATCATCTCCTGGTTGCCCCTTCAAGGAGGCGTACATCGGCCATACAAGGCTAGCTCCTCCCATCCGGTCTTAACAACAACCCGGTTGTTTTCGCAGCCTCTTATCCCTTATACCTATAGGGTTTATGGTTACAAGGCTGCACCCTAAGTGGAGTTTTCTTGGGCGAGTGCAGCATGCGCCAAGACTTGTCAAGAGTGGTAAGGAAGTTCCATGCTCCCGCACTCTTGACTCAACCGTGTACCTCGGTGCCTTGATCATACGCCCGACTCCTTGAAAGAGACCCTCGGTCGCCCAACCAGGGTATAACCTTATATATATAGTTGGGAATCCAAGGTACCTCTTAGGATAGGCTTTCATGGGCCCCAAGTCTACATGACCCAGGTTCCGGGGCGGTGTAACCTTTTCCCCGAGCCATGTTAAGAGATACCCCCTTATATGACGCACTTTAGGTCTTACATTTGCCTCTTACGAAATATCATTCGCGAACTAGGGTGTACGCCATAAAGGTTCGTCCCATTCATTCATTCTTTCAATTATGTTTATTCATTCGATCGTTCAATTTTTCTTACTATTCTTCTTGCGAGATATTTGATTTTCTCTCGCATTTTATTGAATTCCGCAAATATTTTGCATTGAGATATTTCATCTTGATTCATCTCATCTCACCCCTTTTTATGGGTAATATTTCTTTAGATACAATCTGTTCCATGGTCTCGCCCAATCTTTGTCCCATATCTTTGCCTTGGGGTCCATCAATCTATATGCCCATGTACCAACTACTTCTTTGATAATATAAGGTCCATCCCATTTTCTCGCCAGACTTGCCTCCGTTTTCTCGTTTGATAAATTGGTGTTTCTCGTAGCACCAAGTCTCGGTTGAAACTCACGTATTTTAACACGCTTGTTATATTCTCTAGCCAATCTTCGCCTGATAATTTTCCATATGTCGTAATGCCTTTTCCCTTTTTTCCTCTAATTCGTCCAACTTAACTAGAATATTACCTCGCACTAAGATTTTTCTCCCAAACCTCTTTTTTGGTTGTTGGGATCACTACCTCTGTTGGGAGCACAGCTTCAACTCCATATGTTAAGCAAAAGGGTGACATTCCTGTAGCCTCTCTTCTAGTTGTATTATATGCCCACACTTTGCTTTTGGGTACTGTTCGCACCATCCCTTATTGTGTCCTTCTAATTTCTTCTTCAATATATCTGCTATTGTTTTGTTTGTTGCCTCTGCCTGACCATTAGCTTGTGGATATAATGGAGTTGATTTTCCACACCTTATCTGGAATGCATTAAGTAACAGTTCTATATTTTGCCCTTCAAATTGTTTCCCATTATCAGATACCAACTGTGCGGGGATCCCAAACCTGCATATAATATTCTCAAATATGAAAGTAAATACGTCTTTGTCGCGGATGTGTTGTACCGCTTTCACTTCTGCCCATTTTGTGAAATAATCCGTTGCGACAATTAAGTATCTTCTTTGTCTGTTCCGGTAAAAATGGTCCCACAATATCTAATCCCCATTTTCCAAAAGGCCACACACTTTTCGAAGAATTTAACGGTGCTCCAGGTGCATGTATCTTCTTCCGATGTCTTTGACAATCTTCGCAGCGCCTTGATATTGCTTTCGCGTCCTCATGCATATATGGCCGTAATATCCTTGTGTTTTTGCTTTATATGCTAAAGATCTTCCGCCGCTATGATTTCCAAGCATCTCCTTTGTGCAACATCTTCAATATGGTTTTCCCTCTTCCCTTGTTAAGCATCGAAGCGAAGGTCCATCAAAAGATCGCCGATAAAGTACACCATCTCTTAATTCATAATTCGTTGCACGACTTTTCAATTTGTGTGCCTCTAATCTATTTCTTGGTACTTCCCCTTTCATCAAGTATGCGTGAAGTTCTGTTCTCCAGTCTTTATCGCGACATTGCGGTATGTCTTCTACCAACATTGCATCTCGCTTCTTGTTCTTCCTCTTTATTTATTGATGGTGCCGAAGTGTTTGTATTTTGATATCCCTCGCGAGTGGGGTCTGTCATCATACTTGATATAAAGGCAAAAGCGTCTGAGTCTGTTATTTCTCCTTGATATGTGCCTCCATTTCATTTTTTGATATCTGTCTTGACAATTCTTCGACTAGCTTCCTATACTTTTGCAAAGATGGCTCATTCGTGGCGTACTTCTCTCGTTATCCGCGAATTGCTAATTGCGAGTCACTTGTAATCCTCACGTTTTCCAGTTTCATTTCTATTGCGAATCGCAAAGCATGTATTATAGCTTCATACTCCGTTTCGTTATTGGTGGATTCAAACTCCAACCTAAAAGAGAAAGCTAATTTATTGCCTTCTGGCGAAATCACAACAATTCCCACTCCATTACCTTCTCCATTTGATGATCCATCCACTAATATTTCCCACCTATCTGCTCGGTTAGCGAGATCTTTTGGGTCTCCATGCTCTTCTTCTACATCCATCATTTCATCCTTCGCTTCATCTTCCTCCAAGGGAAATTCTGCCAAAAAATCTGCGACAACCTGTGACTTGGTTGAAGATAATATTTCATATTTGAGTTTACAATGGCTTATTTGAGCATTCCATCTTTCAACTCTTCCTGATCTCTTTGAATTTTTCATTACTGACTCGATTGGTATTTTTGTTACTACCCTGACAGTATGTGCTTGAAAATATATGCGAAGCTTAAACGTTGCATAGACTAACGCCAGGATTAGTTTTTCAATCTTTGAATAGTTCCTTTCTGCGGCATTAAAAGTTTTACTGATGTAATAAATTGGTTTTTCGACTCCTGCATCCATTCGAAGCAATACTGCGCTCAATGCGTGCGACGATGTCGCAAGGTATATTAACAATTCCTCTCCTGGTTCTGCTTTTTGCATAATGGATATTTCCATTAGATGTTCTTTAATTCCTTGTAAAGCCTTCTCACATTCGTCTGTCCATTTAAACTTCGATCCTTTTTTTAGGACGCATTGAAAAAATGTTTGCACTTATCGAGATGATCGAGAAATGAATCTTCCTAGTGATGCTAACAACCCATTTAGCTTTTGAACATCTTTTTTACTGTCGTAGTGTAGGCATATCGCGAATCGCTTTCACTTTTTTCCGGGTCGACTTGTATCCCTTCTTTTGATACGATGTATCCCAAAAACTTTCCCGATGCGACTCCGAAGGTACATTTTTATGGATTTACTTTGATGTTGAAACGCCTCATCTGTTCAAAGATTTCTTTCAGATCTCGTACATGATCTTCTGCTTTCTTACTTTTTACGAGCATGTCATCCACATATACTTCTAATGTTTTATGTATCCACTCTGCGAACACTTCTTCCACCATTCTTTGATATGTGGCTCCAGCATTTCGTAAACCGAATGGCATTTTTGTATAGCAATATAACCCTCTTGGAGCGAAGAAAGCAAGTATGCTCTTGATCTTCCTCTCGAGAGGAATCTGGTTGTAACCTTTATATCCATCCAAGGATGATATTCTTTCATTTCCCGTCATTGATTCGACCGGTTGTGGAATATCGGCAATGGAAAACTATCTTTAGGACAAGCTTTGTTTAAATTTGTAAAATCTATGCAAATTCTTATTCCCTTTTTCTTCTTTGGGACTATAACCATATTTGCTATCCATTCAGGATACTTTGCTGGCCTAATGATCCCTGCATCTAGCATTTTCTGCAATTCTTCCTCTATTTGGGATGATACGTCTGTTGCGATCTTTTAATTCTCTCGCTTGAATGGCTTCACCCTTTTGTCTATTTCTAATTTGTGGCAAGCTATCGATGGGTCTATACCAGGCATATCATCCATATTCCACGCGAAGATATCTTTATAGTCTCGCAAAGCAAATCAATGATCCTCTTTTCCTCATCCGCTTCCATATTGGTCCCAATTTTTAGCATCTTGGGCTCTTATTTGGTTCCGACGTTCACTTTCTTTCGTCGCTGCTCCGCCGCGACATAACTAGCCTTCGGTTCTCCCATTGGGGTCGGTCCTTTCGGCTCTTTCGCGAGTTCATTTTCTTCTTCCGAGATCTCGCTAGGTATCCCTCTTCCTTCCTTTGCTCTTATCATGTAAATTGAAATTCTTCTTCTTTTCTAACTCGCTTTTGCCATTTTTTTGCGGTACTTTCTCTTTTTGCTTGCTCTTCATAATATTTCACCTCAATTTGATAATATATTCTTCCTTTATCAACATCCCCTCTAATCTCACCAATTCCACTTGGTGTAGGAAATTTGATACATTGATGAAATGTTGATGCTACTGCTTTTATCGCATGCACCCATGGTCTTCCTAGCAATACGTTGTATGGCGACTCCATGTCCACTACACACAATGCTACTCGTGTCTCGATTTCTCCTAACAGAATTCGCATCTTTACCTCTCCTTTAACTTTGGTTATGGATTTACCAAAACCATGGATATTGTATGCCGTGGAAATCATCTCTTCATTTTTGTATCCCATCTTCTTGTAAGCATGATAAAACATGATGTTCACCAAACTTCCAATGATCGATTAAGGTCCTGTTTAAGTCCATATTTTCTTTTCCTTTGCTAATTCTTCTCCTTTGCACACTTGTGATTACCGGTGGAGATGTGTGATTCAAATTTTCCTTAGATTCTGCTGCTTGTGAATGTTATCTTTTGCTTTTCCCATTCTTCTAAAGGTAATGTCTATCTCGTAATTTTCTTTCCTTCAAAATCCATTGAAACTCATTAATCATTGCCTTTGTGACCAAACTGTACTCCATATCTTTCTCCTCTCCCTCATCTAATTTAACATTTTCTTTTCTCATTTTCTTGATTTGAATGATTTCGATTGCAAAGCCAATATGTGAAATCCACAATACACCCCTCACTATAATCCACTTAACTAATTCATTAAAAGACGAATAACTAAGAATGTTTATTAATTATCTTCTTCCAGTTTACACAGGAAAACAGAATTATACTTAAGAATTACAAAACACTCTCCAAATTTCTCTCTCCTAATGACTTAATTCCCTTTCAACAGACTTCTCATCCCTTTATATAGGGTAGTACATAGTGAATGACAGCTAAGCTGTACTTTATTTTCGGGAATGTCTCGCGAAGTGTCGCGAATGTATAAGTACTCATACTCGCGACACTTCCTAACCCTCGTCAGATTTCATATCTTCCTGTCGTCATCCAATGCGTCATTCCTTTTGATTCCTTGCGACTCCCTCGCAGAGCTGTCGTTTATTATCCTCGCGAGTTTTGTACGTTGCGATATAATGATCCTACATCATCTCCTGTTGTCGACAACGCTGATGTAGAGAATTAAACTATTTTTGTAATTTTACATCTTCCAGTCTCCTTTTCTGTATGACTTTTTGCATAAGATGCTTTTCAATTTCTGTTGAAGTACTCTTTTTGATTGGAAAGACTAAATCCCTTGATGAATAATCCCTTATTTTCTCTTTCTATCTCATTTTAGATTTGTAATTTTAATCTCGCAAGCATGTTCGCTTACCTTTATTTATGTTGAAATTTATCATTGCGACAAGATCGCAGGATATCTTCACAAATGAAGAAACCTATTGATCTTGTCTTATCATTGATTGTGTGGTCTTATTTTGCCTTCCTAAGTAAAGGTCTTATTTCACCACCCCTCGTTGCGACAAAATCGCAGGACGTCTTTACATTTTCATGTAATGACCCATGACCTTGTCTTATCATTTCTTAAGTATTTTTGCCTCTGCAGGATATTTTATTTGCGACAATATAACATGATTAAATACTCTTGCGAATGTAAAATCCCATGACATTGCCGTCTTCGCGACGAAATCGCAGGACGTCTTTACATTTTCATGCAAAAACCCATTGATCTCGTCTTATCCTTGCGTTAGTATTATTGCCTCTACAGGATCATCGCACAAATATGACAAGCCTAAATTTCCTTGCGAAAATAAAGCCTCATGACATTTGCGTCTTTTGACACTTATCATCTCCCTAATGGAGGGTGCCGCCCTTATCTTCTCCCTGGTTGCCCCTTCAAGGAGGCGTATATCGGCCATACAAGACTAGCTCCTCCCATCCGGTCTTAACAACAACCAGTTGTTTTCGCAGCCTCTTATCCCTTATACCTATATGGTTTATGGTTACGAGACTGCACCCTAAGTGGAGTTTTCTTCGTGCCGAAACATATGCCAAGACTTGCCAAGAATGGCCGAGACGCTTCAAATGCCCCAGGCACTCTTGGCTCAACCGTGTACCCCGGCGCCTTGAGCATACATCGACTCCTTGGAAGAGACCCTCGGGCGTCCAAACCAGGGTATAACCTTATATATAGTTGGAAATCCAAGGTATCTCTCCCGGATAGGCTTTCATGGGCCCCAAATCTCCATGACTCGGGTTCCGGGAGCGGTGTAACCTTTCCCCGAGCCATGTCAGAGATACCCCTTATATGACGCACTTTAGGTCTTACATTTGCCTCTTGCGAAATATCATTCGCGAACTAGGGTGTACTCCATAAAGGTTCGTCCCATTCACTCACTCATTCATTTTTGTTAATTCAATCAATCATTCTTTTTTGCTTGCGAATCTATCGCACAATCTTACATTGTTCATGCATTTTTGTTTTTCAATTCTTCAATCAAATTGTCATACATTCTTGATGGCGAGATCCTCGCGTATTTCTTCTTCAATTATTGTTTATTCATTTCTTACACTTTTTGCTCCTGCTGCTCTCTGCCTCTGCACCATTCAAAACAAATTTTTAGCTTTCGATCCAACTTCTATTACGAATATTTCTTTCCCCTTTACTGAATTTGTTCTCGTGCATTTCGGCGGTGGTGGTAATGGCTGAACCTTCTCTTCACTTTTTAGAAAATGACTCGGCTTTCCTTGGTCAACCATTCTCGAGGATGATTCTTTTTATATTTCTCAGTCATTTGTTAAGTGTCCATGAAAGCGGTGGTAAGAACAGAACTCGTGACTTCTATCACTTGGTGGTGGCTCATTCCCCATATTCCATGGTGCGGTATGTTTTCCATCAAGAGTATAGATTCCCATATTTTTTCCACGCTAGTATTTATTGGTGGCATTTTGATTTCCTCCCATACTACTCTGTGACTTCGCTGCCCTCCATGATAATTCTGCCTTCGACCTCCATAAGTTTCTTGTGGATGATCAAGTCTTTGAATTTTGTTATTGCCGCCACGGTTGTAGTAGTTCCTTTCTCTTTCAAACTCTTCCTGATCACGGCTTCCCATAGCTACTATCTTTGGCTGTCCATCATCTATTATCTTTTCTTGTTGCCCTTGCGAAGTGCTCGCCACTTGTGTTTATCAACTTGGGTAATAAGCTTGCATTCGCAGCGTTTGAATTTGTATTCGCAATCGGGTATGATTCCATCTCATTTTGTCTTTCCTCTAAAGCAATATATTCCTCTAAAGTTCTCGCAACTCGGTCATTGTAATTGTATTCTTAACTCTAAAGATTTGAATATATAACAAATTGGTTGCGAACATAGCGTTTATGAATGATAAAATGAGATATCTTTCATCCACTCTTCCCACCATCTCGCTACACATCGTCTTCCATCTCACAGTTAAGTGTCTTAAACTTTCGCCAACTCTTTGTTTCAGCCCAAATACATCTTCAATTCCCGGTCGCGAGGAGTTGTTACTTATATATGCTCCTAAGAATATAGCTTGTAAATGGTTGAATGACGTGATTGTGTTTCTTGGTAAACCCTCAAACCATTTCGGTGCTTCTCTGTTAAACTTGATGCGAAATATTTGCACAATATGGCGTCATGATTTTCCCATTGTAGCATACATCTCACATACGCTTTGATGTGTTGTATTGCGCAAGTTGTTCCATCAAAAATGCTGGTTAGTGCGGGTAAATTGCACTTTGGGGGTATTCCTCCTAACTGCACCTCTAGTGTAAAGGGGTTTTCAGACCTCTTCGATGGCCTGATCCAATTGTCTTCTTCCTCCTCCCCTTCTATTGTTCAACATTCCTCTCATCTCTGCCAACTCTCTCAAGATTTGTTCATTTACATCAGGATTCAGATTTATTGGTCTTTTTAGTTCTTCCTCTCTCCTTCTGCGTTCATGTCTACTTTGATTTTCTTGTTCATCATTTTCTTCTCTTCTTTCTCTACGACTTTCTCCTCCATCTCGTTCACGAATTTGCACACCATTGTATCTATCATTTTCTCTTCTTGGTTGTCTATTAGCTCTCCTTTGTATTCTTTCATATTCTTCATTGATATTTCCATTGTTGCGATTTTGCTCGCGCCTTTTTTCTCGATTGTCATGATTGTTCTGCCGAATTGCTTCCTCCAATTCCCGTTCTTCCATTTCTACTCTTAATCTTTACCTTTCGCAAGCTAGACACGCTTGTTCAATATAATGCTTTTCGATGTCATCTTCAATTTCCTTTTGTTTCCTCTGTGTTTCTCTCCCATGCAATATTCTTCTTCCTTCTTCCTGATTTTCTTCATCAATTGAACCATTCTCTTTGCTTATTTCCTTGATTTCCGTTATTTTGGACATTCGTAAAATCTCGAACGTGGAATACACACTATTTCCCTTCTTTCAAAGCATCCTTCACCGAGATTTGGCCCTCTTTCTAGATTTTCTTCATTAACATTTTCTACAGGTAATATTCTCCTCATATCATCTCTAACCGATCCCGATCTTGATCCGGTATTACTTCTCGATCTCCTATTACGCAACCTCATATTTTCCATTCTTAACTCATGGTTTTGCCTTGTTAAATTTGCGCGTTCTTTCCGCTTCTAATCGCCTTTCTTCATGTATTGTTTGCCTCAACGTTTCTAATGTCTGCGATTTATTCATTTCTATGAGTTGTTTCTCCCATCTCTTCTTGATTTCTCTCCTCTTGTCCATTATTTATCAATTGTTGCACTTCTTCTCTTTCTTCCATAGAATCGATCTCCATGTATGCACGCTCACCCTATCATAATCTATTACTCTATTCGGTGCTGGTTGAATTGGTGGTTGAATTTGGCCTTCTTCTCTATCTCTTGCGTTTATTCTTGATGGTTCACCTACTTCATTTCTCCTTTCTCCAGCTAATCTCCCGCTTCTCCTTACAATTGTTGGTTGTTCTGATGCATTCCTTCTTCTAGCCATTTCTCAATTTTGTTGAAAATTATTCGAAATTTCTTTCTTGTTACTCCTGATTCTTTCAATTCACAAGGTTGATCTCTACTCATTCCCTGTTTCTAGCGCATATGTAGTTGCAGGAAATCCCACACTACACCCCTCACTAGAATTTACTCAACTAATCCATTTGAAGATGAATAACTATAGATTTTATTGATTATTTTCTTGAAATGTTTACAAAGAAAGATAGAACAGAGCTAAAGAAATTACAATCACTCTTAATTTTCTCTCTCCTAATGACTTGCTTAACAATTCAAAAGAACTCTCTCTTACAACAGACTTAATCACCCCTTTATATAGGGTAGTACATAGTGGATGACAGCTAAGCTGTCCTTTATTTTCGGGAATAACTCGCGAAGTGTCGCAAGTGTTCGTCCTCGCGACACTCTTAACCTTCGCCAGATTTTCACATCTTCCTCGTGTTCTGATTGTCGTCATCCATTGCGTCATTTATTTTACTTCCCCGCGACTCCTTCGTGATGCTATCGTTTATTACCCTCGCGAAGTATTTAGGTTGCGATATTCTGATCCTACATATGGATGGTGCTCGAATATCAGTAACACCATCAAGACCAGTACCAGTTGTACCACCATTGTAGCCAATACCAGTACCACCATTGAAAGCAGGTGGAGGAGAATTAAGAGGAAAACGTGCCAACAGAAGTGATGCCATATTTCTATTCATGGTCTCAGCAAGTACAACCATGTCTTTCTTATTATTTTGCATCAAAGTATCCATATTCTTCCTATTATTTTCCACCAGCACATCCATATTTGTGTTATTGGAGTTCTGTATCTTGGTAAGAAAAGACTCCATTGTAGCAGCAGAATTCTTCTCTTGGTATTCATAAGCATTAGCCATTGCCTCCTGTTTATGGGTAAAAATCGTTTCCGCCAATTTTGGTAAATTCGGTAGGTGAGTGAGAAACTGGTTTAAACCCTAAACAAATGTGCTGCACGTGAGCACTTTCTAGATTCGAGAGATCAATCTGTACAAGTCCGGCCTAAACCAAGAAATGGCCGTTCCAGATTTGCTTCGGTCACAATGTGAAGGAGAAGGGTTGATTTGGGGAGGGAAGCAAAGAAAGGTGTTGAGACCAGAATAATTCTGGGAGAGTAGTGTCTCGACTTGTATCAGAAAGTGAAAGCTTGGGAAGCTTGCAAGAGATGAAAGCTTTTTTGGAGAGCTTGCAAAGTTGCCTTTTCTGAGAGTGTTGTATTTTTCTCCTGACCGAGACTTGTTGTCTGGTGGAAATAGGTAAGACCTATTTATACAAGTCGAGATTGAAACGTACCCTGGACTCATGAAGGAAGAGAGTAAAGGGTGAAATAATGGGAGGAGGTGGTAACCGCATGGTGTTTATGGGTGAAAACGTTTTCACCATTATTTCCTCATTTATTTGACCGCTTTATTCCTATTCACGCTTTCTTAATGTGAGCGTAGTGTACGATGCATGATGTGACCGCCAAACCAAAACCCTAGAAAGCATCCCCCAGTTTGTGTTGATGTCTCGAGTGTTGGTTGCACCTTGAGTGCAAGTGGCGCTGCTAGTGGCGCGTGTGGCATGTGCCAATGGCATGTGCGGAATGCCTTTGTTGCGGGTTGCACCTTGAGTGAAAGTGGCAATGCCAGAGCTGCTAGTGGCATGTTCCAATGGCATGTGCGGAATGCCTTGGTGGTAGGTTGCACGGTTTTGCAAGTTAGGCTACCAGCAAGAGTGTTGGCGTGTGCCAATGGCATGCTCGGCCATTAGGGCCACAGCCTGGTAAGAAGAGCTACCAGCGATGCGTGTTGGCATGTGCCAATGGCATGCTCGGCTATTAGGGCCATGGCCTGGTAAGAAAAGCTACCAGTGATGCGTGTTGGCATGTGCCAATGGCATGCGTGGCCAATTTGGGTCACGGCTTGGTAGGAAAAGCTACCAGCGATGCGTGTTGGCATGTGCCAATGGCATGCTCGGCCATTAGGCCATGGCCTGGTAAGAAAAGCTACCCGAGCGTGTTGGCATGTGCCAATGGCATGTGTGGCCAATTTGGGTCACGGCCTGGTAAGAAAAGCTACCAGTGATGCGTGTTGGCATGTGCCAATGGCATGCTCGGTCATTAGGGCCATGGCATGGTAAGAAAAAGCTACCAGCGAGCGTGTTGGCATGTGCCAATGGCATGCGTGGCCAATTTGGGTCACGTCCTGGTAGGAAAAGCTACCAACGAGCGTGTTGGCATGTGCCAATGGCATGCTCGGCCATTAGGGCCATGGCCTGGTAAGAAAAGCTACCAGCGAGCGTGTTGGCATGTGCCAATGGCATGCGTGGCCAATTTGGGTCGCGTCCTGGTAGGAAAAGATACCAGCGAGCGTGTTGGCATGTGCCAATGGCATGCGTGGCCAATTTGGGTCGCGTCCTGGTAGGAAAAGCTACCAGCGAGCGTGTTGGCATGTGCCAATGGCATGCGTGGCCAATTTGGGTCGCGTCCTGGTAGGAAAAGCTACCGGCGAGCGTGTTGGCATGTGCCAATGGCATGCGTGGCCAATTTGGCCTAGGTTGCATGGTTTGCAAGCCTAGGCACGGGCGCCATTTTGGCATGGCGTGGCTAGGGCCAAGGTAAGGGTGCTTGGCTTGGCGTGGCATGACTAGCGTAGCTAGGGCCAAGGCAGAGTGCGTTTGGCATGGCACGGCTATCTCAGGCTAAGTGTGGCTGGCTTGATTTGCTATTGGCACGGAGGTGCGACTAGCATGGTTGGAATGATTTGGCGCGTTGGGTGTGACTAGCATAGCTAGGGCCAAGGCAGAGTGCGTTTGGCATGGCGCGGCTAGCTTGGGCTAGGTGTGGCTGGCATGATTTGCCATTGGCACGGAGGTGCGGCTAGCATGGTTGGCATGCTTTGGCGCGTTTGGTGTGGCTGGCATGGTTTTCCATTGGCACAGAGGTGCGGCTAGGGCCAAGGCAAGGATGTTTGGCTTGGCGTGGTGTGACTAGCGTAGCTAAGGCCAAGGCAGAATGCGTTTGGCATGGCGCGGCTAGCTTGGGCTAAGTGTGGCTGGCATGATTTTCCATTGGCACGGAGGTGCGGCTAGCATGGTTGGCATGCTTTGGCGCGTTTGGTGTGACTAGCATAGTTAGGGCCAAGGCAGAGTGCGTTTGGCATGGTGTGGCTAGCTTGGGCTAGGTGTGGCTGGCATGATTTGCCATTGGCACAGAGGGGAATTAGGGTTTTGTTCGTTGTAACCCTAATTTGAAAAAATACCCCCTATTAATTACTGACTACATGCATTGAATGTTCTAATAAATGTGTCGCCGGTGACATTAGGTTATTCGGGGTTTTACGATTTTACCCTTTGTCTAAAAACCACCATCAACATTAAGTCCCCTGCTTAGCTCGGAACAGAGCTTTGTTAAGAGGTAAGCATAAGATGGTGACAAACTATCAACAAGAAATCGTAAAGAAAATTGAGGAGGCTTAAAATCGACCTTTTATAAATAAGGATTAGGAATCCTTGCCTATAATTTTGCTAAAAAATGATCAAAAGGTTTACACAAATCGGGGGAGGTAAACGGGCACAATTGGGAAGTCGGCATCATTGAGAGACGAGGAAGCTGGGCGGCATTTAGAAGTTGACGCGAGGTTGGGAAATTGAGCGTGCTAGCAATTGGGAAGTCGGAGAGACGGGCGCAAGGTGGGGAAGAGCGTGATCGTGCTCGGCGCAAGGTGGGTGGGAGCTGGTGGGACTGTCGCAAGGTGAGGAAGCTGAGCGTGCTAGCTGGCGTGACTTGGGCGGTCATTGGGAAGTTGGCGCAATTGGTGGGGCCGGTGTAAACAAGGATGGAGTAGGTGTTTCTACAGATAGCAAAGTTTCCTTATTTTTGCCTTCCTTCACGCGCGGCTTCAATCAGGGAATTATCCATGCTAAAATCTGGAAGCGTTATGTCCCTCATTGCTTCCTATCCTTTTAAGGTTTCGTATTCATACCCAACGCAATTGTACCGTCTCCCTTGTTTGAGAAAAGATTCTTCTTGTTGAGTTTCTTTCTTTGCCTAGAGACGAATCATCCTCTAAACAGCCAGATTCTCCAAGTGAAGGCGCGAGGTCTGACTCTTGCAAAAGCACACGACTAGGGTTATTCGGGCTAAGAAGATCATACTGGTATGTTTTCTTTTTCTTCTCTGTCATGTTATCCTCTTTTTATATGTGTATAGATAGGGTGGAACTTGATCATTTTCCCCATTTTTTGCAGTGTATGATGGGACCCTCCAGGGATGGCCGCGCCTTTAACTCTTCGGAGAAGGACTTCAGAATTGGCGGAGATCGATCTTCTTCTCTTGAGGAGGCATTGGTTGGGATTGAATCTCTTTTCCATGAAGCTAGTGAAATCATTAAGGACCTCCCTTCCATCTATCCCCATGAAGAACAGGTGCATGTTCGGACTTTCTTGGGTTCAGTGAGCATGGAGGAGGGGCGAGAGAACGAGGAAGAGTCTTGGCATATTGAGAAGCTTCAGTGCGGCAAAGCCTTTCCTCGGTCCGGGTATGGTGCGGATCGGATCTGTTTGTAGGTCGGCGACGGAAAAGCGAACGTGTGAGGCTCTTGGAGGAGAGCGCCATGATTCTTGATTTTGATGCGGATGAATCAAAAAGCTTTCTTCGAAGTGTCAATGAGAAAACCTTCGAATGAGCATATGACGGAAACAAAATAGCCTTTAAAGTTGATGCCAAAGGTGTCGTTGGTGATACCGGAGGGGTCATGGTGGCGTATGCTGGACCGGTCGTCGGGGAGGACAACTGCTCTGCTTTGTGGTTGCTTCGGGACGGGATGTTGATGTAACACCGTTGAATGGAGCCTTTGTTGCCCGAGGGATTGCTGGGGGAAGTGCTTGAAGATAGCCTTGCCCGAGGGGACTTGTGCTCCATCCTTCGAGGGCTAGTTCCTCCCTTTTGTTATTTCTGTTAGCTGCTTAGTTCCCCTGATGTCTTTTTTTTTTCTTCGTAAACTCATCTTTACATTCTTCTTCATCAGCCAACATTTTGCTTCATATATATTTTGAAAGAGGTTGTGGTATGATGGCTCTGCAATGGTTTTTCGGGTTTATCGATGTATTTCTCTCGATATCCTGGAGAATTTGCTTGGAAAGAGATGTATTTATGCTTTTTTTTTTTGACGGAAAAGGGAATCCCCAGGGAAAAATACAAACGGTGTATTCATGTTGGGGGAGTACAACTACTAAGAGGAATTGTTAGAGAAAATACTAAAAGGGGGAGTGACTGGAAGTACAACATTTTAGGGATTGGAGGCCTTGAGCCATCGCGAGTGAATTATCACGCCTTGGTGTGTCCGCATTGATGAGCTTGCAATATCCTCCCAAAAGGGTATCTCGCAACTGAGATACTGACTCGTCTTCTCTTTCATTGGGCGAATCAGTTTGAATAGCCATTTTTACTGTCATCCTCCCAACTTGAAACGAGCTTTCCTTAACCACTACATCTCCGATTGAAAACGGGTTCAGACGTTGCGCAACCGTTTGAGTCTTGGCTTCGTTGGTTTTAATAGAAGTTTCCAAGCTTCTTGCAAAGTGTTCAAATGGTCCAGCTCCCCATTCACATTTCTTGACAGCGTTCGTGCCAGTAATCGCGCCGAGTCCCCATGACGGAATGGGGGAAGGAAAGACTGGTTGCAGAAAAGGTTGCTTGGTCAGACTTACTTGCATTTGAAAACCATGAGCTAGCGCCAACGGGTCCTCTCCGGATGTCCGGATTCCTTCAATAATTCGTTGATGCGACAACCAGTGAGATGATTTGTTTGAAATTCCTTCGGGTGTGGACGTCGGCAGAGGGTGCACATCCAATTTCGCTTTGTTGTCGAGCACCCATAAGCGTCCCAATATCATGTCATGATCTAGTTCTTTGACAATGTGGAATTTGCTATGCGTTATAGCGTCTCCCATCTTGATCTCTAGGTTGATGTAGCCATGCGCGTTCAAAGTTTCTCCTCTCAAGTTCTTAATCACGGACGGGGAATAGGTAGCGTCTTGTTTTGTAAATCCTGCTGCCTTTAGTGTCTTGAAAGTAATGATGTTGTGATCAGAGGCCGTGTCGATGATCGTGTCGTCAAATTCGTTACCTCTTAAACGGGACGTGGTCAGCAGTCCCCAGTTCTCCTTTTTGGTTTTTCCTGTTTGGGAAGCTTGGGCCCCTGGCGTGGTTTCCGGGGAGAGAAAAAGTCGTTTGCCGGATACAACACGATTGAGAGCTGCGAAAATATCTTGGCGCTGCATCTTGGAAATATAGAGAATTTTGCATACATGTTGCATCATGGATTGTACAGTCTCGTGCACGGAGTCCCCAGAGGACCCGCAGTTTCTTATCGGGAGTGGGTCTCGATGCACTCTTTCGTCTCCTGGTTGGAGTCCTCCCGCTTCTATCCTTTCTTTGAAAATATGCTTTAGTCTGTTGCAATCGCTGGTCGGGTGGTGAACGAACCTGTGGTAATGGCAGTACTTGGGGTTCGCCATCTCAGCCTCAGTTGGTGGACGTCTAGGAGGTGGTAGTCTGATAACATCATCTTGAACCCAGGCTTCTAGGAGGTCAATCACCTCCTCGATGGGAAACGGGAAATCAAGGGTATCTCCTTCGGTCTCATGATGCTGCATGGGAGTTTTAGTGACGGTCTTTCGTGGCGGGGGTTCCCATTGCGCCGGCGCTTCACGTTTTGGCTGGTGGCTCGTAGTTGGGGCTTTCCTTTTTCCCCTTTCGTTTACTATGTTCACGGAGGATGAGCCGGCATTAAATTGCTTGCTGATGAGGCATCTACTCCCGCGAGTTTCACGCGTGTCTTCGGTTCGAATCGGCCTAGCTCTTTCTAGTAATGCTGGTGCTGTTGTTGCGGATCGTCTGGCGGCTTCATGGAGTTCGGAAAATGTTTGGAAGCGTAAGTTTTCCAGCAGGGCGCGGTAAATAGGAACCATACCATTGATGCACACGTTCACCAGCTGTTGCTCGGTCACGTTTGGGTCGTGACAGTCGAGTGCTTGAACCCTGAACCTTTTGACGAAATCAATCGGATGTTCATTATCCCACTGGTACATTCTTCCGAGGTCTGAGAAAGTAACTTGTTCAGACACGAAGAAGTATTTCTTGTAAAACGCAGTGACCATGCTACTCCAGTTGGGAATGCTGTTCGGTGGGATGCTGTTGTACCATGTATATGCCCTTCCAGTAAGTGACTTTGATAATTCCCTTAAACGAAGAACGTGATTATATTCATGTTCACCTAGGGATTCCAGGAAACGGGAGACATGCTCATGTGCACTCCCGGTACCATCGTACAGGGTAAATTGAGGAGAAGAGTACCCCCCTTGGGAGAGGGATTCTCTGCATTTCGGATGGGTAAGGGGGTTGGTGATGATGCACGTCCAATTCATCATTCTTGATTCGGTTGCGGAGAAGTTGTTCCAGATCTTCTCGCGTGACGAAGTTAGGCGGCTGATTTCTTTCCAACGGGATTCTAGCGCGAGTTTCCTCATCCGTGGAGGCGTGCTCCGCCGAGGTGCTGGCGTCGGGGTTGTTGGAGACGTTCCTAAGCGGCTCTGGAGGACGCGACTCACGTGGTAGTCGCTCTGTCAAGGCCTTGAGAAAGATGAGTACCTCCTTCTGCGTTGAAACCATATCCGTCTGGGCTCTGGCAAGCATCTCTTGTCGTTCCATCAAATCAGCGATGGTGACATAAGGACGACTTCCTCTGGTCCCTCCGGTCTCTCGCCCCGTCGGCGGGGTAGTTGGAACCTTAGTTGTGGTCGGAGGCGCCATGCTAGACGAAGTATTCGGGGCCGTAGCGGCGGCTCTGGCCCTGGTGACTGGTGGCATGACACCCGAAGAGATATTTTCGTTGCCATGATTAGAGGGTTGTGCAGAGACACTAGAGGAGGCAGCGGCTCTAGCCCTGGTGATTGGCGGTGTTACGCTTGAGGGAGTGCATTCGATGTTACTGTAGTCAGCAGGTGATGCAACAACGTTATTGGGAGAGACGCTAACATCATGGATGCGTTCTGTGCTGGTGTTCTCGGCAGCCGCTCCGGACCTGAGTTCCACCATGTTGGGATTTGACGTTCGGGAAACGAAATCAGGAGTTGGAGTTGGTATTGTAACCGAT
The DNA here is from genome assembly GCA_023531295.1 of Papaver armeniacum. Classification (NCBI taxonomy): domain Eukaryota; kingdom Viridiplantae; phylum Streptophyta; class Magnoliopsida; order Ranunculales; family Papaveraceae; genus Papaver; species Papaver armeniacum. Next base: position 123,641 of record JAJJWW010003339.1, read on the forward strand.
AGATCAATCCTCCCACCGTGATCGCCAATTGTTTATGGGTAAAAATCGTTTCCGCCGATTTTGGTAAATTCGGTAGGTGAGTGAGAAACTGGTTTAAACCCTAAACAAATGTGCTGCACGTGAGCACTTTCTAGATTCGAGAGATCAATCTGTACAAGTCCGGCCTAAACCAAGAAATGGCCGTTCCAGACTTGCTTCGGTCACAAAATGGAGGAGAAGGGTTGATTTGGGGAGGGAAGCAAAGAAAGGTGTTGAGACCAGAATAGTGGGGGAGAGTAGTGTCTCGACTTGTATCAGAAAGTGAAAGCTTGGGAAGCTTGCAAGAGATGAAAGCTTTTTTGGAGATCTTGCAAAGTTGCCTTTTCTGAGAGTGTTGTATTTTTCTCCTGACCGAGACTTGTTGTCTGGTGAAAATAGGTAAGACCTATTTATACAAGTCGAGATTGAAACGTACCCTGGCCTCATGAAGGAAGAGAGTAAAGGGTGAAATAATGGGAGGAGGTGGTAACCGCATGGTGTTTATGGGTGAAAACGTTTTCACCATTATTTCCTCATTTATTTGACCGCTTTATTCCTATTCACGCTTTCTTAATGTGAGCGTAGTGTACGCGTGCGCATTGTGACCGCCAAACCAAAACCCTAGAAAGCATCCCCCAGTTTGTGTTGATGTCTCGAGTGTTGGTTTCACCTTGAGTGCAAGTGACGCTGCTAGTGGCGCGTGTGGCATGTGCCAATGGCATGTGCGGAATACCTTTGTTGCGGGTTGCACCTTGAGTGCAAGTGGCAATTCCAGAGCTGCTAGTGGCATGTGTGGCATGTCCGGAATGCCTTGGTGGTAGGTTGCACGGTTTTGCAAGTTAGGCTACCAGCAAGAGTGTTGGCGTGTGCCAATGGCATGCTCGACCATTAGGGCGACGGCCTGGTAAGAAGAGCTACCAGCGATGCGTGTTGGCATGTGCCAATGGCATGCTCGGCCATTAGGGCCATGGCCTGGTAAGAAAAGCTACCAGTGATGCGTGTTGGCATGTGCCAATGGCATGCGTGGCCAATTTGGGTCACGGCCTGGTAGGAAAAGCTACCAGCGATGCGTGTTGGCATGTGCCAATGGCATGCTCGGCCATTAGGGCCATGGCCTGGTAAGAAAAGCTACCGGCGAGCGTGTTGGCATGTGCCAATGGCATGCGTGGCCAATTTGGGTCACGGCCTGGTAAGAAAAGCTACCAGTGATGCGTGTTGGCATGTGCCAATGGCATGCTCGGTCATTAGGGCCATGGCCTGGTAAGAAAAAGCTACCAGCGAGCGTGTTGGCATGTGCCAATGGCATGCGTGGCCAATTTGGGTCGCGTCCTGGTAGGAAAAGCTACCAGCGAGCGTGTTGGCATGTGCCAATGGCATGCTCGGCCATTAGGGCCATGGCCTGGTAAGAAAAGCTACCAGCGAGCGTGTTGGCATGTGCCAATGGCATGCGTGACCAATTTGGGTCGAGTCCTGGTAGGAAAAGCTACCAGCGAAAAGCGTGTTGGCATGTGCCAATGGCATGCGTGGCCAATTTGGGTCGCGTCCTGGTAGGAAAAGCTACCCGGCGAGCGTGTTGGCATGTGCCAATGGCATGCGTGGCTAATTTGGGTCGCGTCCTGGTAGGAAAAGCTACCAGCGAGCGTGTTGGCATGTGCCAATGGCATGCGTGTCCAATTTGGGTCGCGTCCTGGTAGGAAAAGCTACTAGCGAGCGTGTTGGCATGTGCCAATGGCATGCGTGGCCAATTTGGGTCGCGTCCTGGTAGGAAAAGCTACCAGCGAGCGTGTTGGCATGTGCCAATGGCAAGCGTGGCCAATTTGGGTCGCGTCCTGGTAGGAAAAGCTACCAGCGAGCGTGTTGGCATGTGCCAATGGCATGCGTGGCCAATTTGGGTCGCGTCTTGGTAGGAAAAGCTACCGGCGAGCGTGTTGGCATGTGCCAATGGCATGCGTGGCCAATTTGGCCTAGGTTGCATGGTTTGCAAGCCTAGGCGCGGGCGCCATTTTGGCATGGCGTGTCTAGGGCCAAGGTAAGGGTGCTTGGCTTGGCGTGGCGTAACTAGCGTAGCTAGGGCCAAGGCAGAGTGCGTTTGGCATGGCGCGGCTAGCTCGGGCTAAGTGTGGCTGGCATGATTTGCTATTGGCACGGAGGTGCGGCTAGCATGGTTGGCATGCTTTGGCGCGTTTGGTGTGACTAGCATAGTTAGGGCCAATGCAGAGTGTGTTTGGTATGGCGCGGCTAGCTTGGGCTAGGTGTGGATGGCATGGTTTGCCATTGGCACGGAGGTGCGGCTAGCATGGTTGGCATGCTTTGGCGCGTTTGGTGTGGCTGGCATGGTTTGCCATTGGCACAGAGGTGCGGCTAGGGCCAAGGCAAGGATGTTTGACTTGGCGTGGTGTGACTAGCGTAGCTAGGGCCAAGGCAGAGTGCGTTTGGCATGGCGCGGCTAGCTTGGGCTAAGTGTGGCTGGCATGATTTGCCATTGGCACGGAGGTGCGGCTAGCATGGTTGGCATGCTTTGGCGCGTTTGGTGTGACTAGCATAGCTAGGGCCAAGGCAGAGTGCGTTTGGCATGGTGCGGCTAGCTTGGGCTAGGTGTGGCTGTCATGATTTGCCATTGGCACAGAGGGGAATTAGGGTTTTGTTCGTTGTAACCCTAATTTGAAAAAATACCCCCTATTAATTACTGACTACATGCATTGAATGTTCTAATAAATGTGTCGCCGGTGACATTAGGTTATTCGGGGTTTTACGATTTTACCCTTTGTCTAAAAACCACCATCAACACCTCCATAAAGTCATTAACTTTGGTTGTCAACTTTTCAATATGCCCAGAAAGACCCTTAACTTCTTCAGTGATTGTCATTGTAGGTAAAAAAAATAATTGCTGGAATTTGAGTGAAAATCTAACCTGCTCTGATGACAGATATTAGGGTTAAGGACCAAAAGTATCGCGAAGATTGTATGCACAGAACGAAAGTGATGTGAAGATGATATGCACACGAATATTAACAAGCAAATAACAAGAAAATTAATAAACTTTTAGGTTTTAGTTGGATGCCTGAAAGATTACAGAGCTTGAGTATTTATAACTCAAGTGACTTCTTAAACAAACTACCAATAATTAAGGCAACTGATGATTGCCAATAATAGAACTTCTAGAACTAATTAATTAAGGAATATGGATACTAAATAGGGTAAGCCGTAAAAAGAGAAACAAAGTGAGTTGTAGGATTGGTGTCCTAACACATTTTATCTATATTAGCTAGGAATAAGAAACCGAGGATGGAATGGGATACTACGTATCCTAGTTGCATCAACTTACAACTACGAACTGAATCAACTGATATGGATGTAACAATCCCACTTCTTCCTTCTTCTCTCCTCCCTCTCTCCTAAAAGAATAAGAAAACCTTAGAACTTCCTCTTTCTTCTTGCTCAGATTTAGTCCTTTCGGGCTAGATCTGAGCAAGGATTTATAGTTTCTTATGAATAACAATAATCTAATTTGGGTTTTGTTTTTGTTATTTTTGGTGTCTATGGACACATTTCTTCGCTATTTGGGCGATCTTTTCTTCGTCTTTTGGACGATTTTCTCTTCGCTTTAATAGCGATTCTTTCAAATCTCCGTGGTGTTTCTTGGCTTGCTATTCTCGATTTATCAAGAACATCTCGCTTTGGATTCATCTTCAACAAGAGGGATTTAGGGCACCCGGATTCGTTTGGATCTACAAGATTTTGGGCAAAATACTCCATTTCATTTGGAGCATCTCTTATTAAAGAAGATAATAATTTTAAATGGTCGGAGTTGATTCCGGTTCACACCATCATTCATCACTACTACATCTACAAAAATTGGATGTCTTTGCGGTTCATGACTCTTTCTCTTCGCGATGTACTTGAAATTGGTCTCGTCATTTGTATTTGGGTTTTGATTATCTTGTATTTTGGTGTTTTTGATAATCTTGTAAGCAATCGTGTAATCATCATTTTGGTTTGAATGAATTGAAATGTGATTTTACCAAAAAAAAAAAAAAAAAAGATATGAATGTAACAGTTTCCTAATTAATAGATTTTTTTTCTTTTTTGCGTACGAAAAGAGAAAAATGATATATTGTACGGTGCTGAGTTGAATTGGGGTGAGTTCGTTTTGTATCCACAAGATTGTTCCGCACGTGCATATGCACGTGCAATCTAGAGCCCATTTCTCTTATCATAGGACCGAATTTATAATCACTTTTAATACGTTTAAGTTTAAAATGAATATTACTAATATACCCTCATGTTATTTATGGCACATAATTTATAAGCACATGACAAAAGGGTAATTTTGGGAATCCAAAATTTGCAACTTCAAATACTGTTCATGAACAGTGCCTAAGGTGTCTTCCTTTTATAATAGTACAAGTGTTTCAACACTCGCTTCGCACGTGCTTTCCTTTTACCCCACATGGGACCGGTGCACACCTGTGACCTGACCTTCTCTCACTCGTCTCTAATCTTTATTCTCTCCCGGTTTGTTATTTCATTTCTTTTTTATTTTTTTACCTTTTTATCCCCGTTTAATTTAGATGGGATATTTAATCCAGTTATGAAATTATGGGCAAATTTGAACTTCCAAAATTTGCAGCTTCATTTTACTGTGGATGAACAATACTAAGGGGTATTCCCTTTATAATAGTTATAGATAGATAACAGATCTAAGCTTGAGGGGGGGGGGGGCTGAACTCCTAATAGATAAAGAGTTTTTGATTTTTTTTATTGGCTGCCCTTTGGTAATGACGGTGGCCTATAAGTGTTTAGTTTTATTGGCTGCCCTTTGGTAATCACGGTGGCCTATAAGTATTTAGTGGTGCTTTGACTCAATGAAATATTTTTGATCGAGCTAACCAAATTAAACTGTGTGCAGATGTCACAGTTATTATTAATTAATAATAATATGATTTCAGGTGAATTTTTTATGTTGTGGTTAAAAGCTGAATTAAGGTCGATTTTTAGAGTTTCTGGCCCCACTAGAGAATATTTATACCAGTAGGAAATAATAGCTTTTGGCCCCACCAGAAAATTTTAAGTAAAAAAAAAAAAAAAAAAAACTTAATGGTGTGTTTGGTTATAGAATTCACTATTCCGAGGGATATATAATTCCACGGGATTACGAATATCGAGAATCATGTAAATTCTTCGTGTGTTTGGTAGTTAAATAAAATTCCTATAACTCTTGGCATTTCCCTTTTTTAAATCCCATGTACGATTGGAGACTGTTTAGAGAGAGAAAATATGACTTTTAAGGTTAAAAAGATGTGGGTCCATGAATCCCTCCTAAGATTCTCAACAAATCGTGGGGGGTTTCAAAATGTAGGATTTTCTAGAATTACAAATCTCGAGAGAAACGTGAATCCAAGGAATTTGGACAACCAAACGTATCAAAGGAATTATGATTCCACCAAATCCCCTGGACCCATGAATTCCACCTCTAAAATTCTGCATCCAAACCCACCATAAATAAAATAAAAAATTTACGGGTGAAAGAAAAAAAAAATTGAGTAAAAAAATACTTCACGGGTAATTTTTTTTTAATCTTTATACTTGTTTTTTAATTTATTCCCTTAGATATGGCCTATACTAAAAAAAAATAGGGAGTTTTTCACGTGCAAAAATAAAATACATCTTGAGTGAAAAGAAAAATCACGGGTAAAAGAAAAAAAAAATCTTGAGTAAAAAAATATTTTACTGGTTTTTTTTATGTATCTGCCAGTTTATTAATTTATTCCCTTACGTATGGCTTATACTATATCTTGAGTTAAAACAAATACTTCACGGGTAAAAATATATCTTGAGTGAAAAAAATACTTCACGCGTAAAAATAATCTATCTTTCTTTTACGGATAGATTTTTTTTTTTCCAAAAAAAGTCTAACCCTGAACCATAAGCCTATTTTTATTCACCTACATACTTTTCTCTAAAAAAGTCTAACCCTGAACAACTATATGCATACCAAATTTCACTTTTGTACCTAAAAATTATACCTGCAAAACATACATATTTGTTGCAAAATATCTGGGCCCATGCAGAGTACGGGCGTATAAATCTTATTCCCTGGAAAATGGTCGATCATTAAGATCTATAAAAGTTGTCAAAATATATAATGGCTGGACTGAAAATTTTAAGATAGGTTGGTGTTTAAAAGTTGAAGGCATTTTACCAGCATTGTTTTATATGGATTTTGGTATCCTTCCAATAAACTGATACCCCGTTAGCATCCATGGATATTTGCTGCCCCGTGAAAACAACCTGACGTTGTATTCTCATATCTATAGACCAACTACAATTGCAACAGGAAGGTTTATGTATCACACTCGCAAGATATAACCAGGTTTAGCTCCGATAATGTTCATCCTCCTCTCGTGCGTGGGTCACGGTTGCGAGTATGCATTAGTCATTGCTAAGCTCCAGTAATACGTCAGAAATTAAATAATAAAAAACTCATAATCTTCCATTAGTTAGGCCTACTCTATGCACATAGGTAAAAAAAGCCGTTTGACATATCAGGTGGCATGTCAAACGAGTTACGCCATCTAGTGAACGAAATAGATAATATCGTCTGTCTTTATTGCTAGCACTACCATGAATATCACTCGATATAAAGTCTAGCGCCAACTGCTAGTTCTTTGTGGCATATAAATAGGTGATTTTCAAACTATGCTTCAAAAAAAAAAAAAAAAAAAAAAAGGTAATTTTCAAACTAAAAATTTACACCAAAATTTTTTTACACAAATTTTTTCTCCATTTCTCTCTTTCTCAATCTAATTAATTTCTTAAAATTTTTCCAAATGACACAATTTCAAACCCAACTTGATTCGGCAACGCAACTTGTTTTTCCTGGAGTAGTGCTTGAAGGTGCCGTTAAGAAGATGTGTGATAGTTATAAAGAAATAGGTAAAAACGCAAGAAAGAAAAGGCAGAGAAAAATTACAAGGCAAGTAAAATCAAGGCAAAACAAATCTAAAGACAAAGAAGAAGATAAACAAAGGAAACTCCGTTCATGAGCACATTGATCGGAAGTTTTGTGAAATGAAGAAGATAAACAAGATGAAGAATGTGACTACTAATTTTTCCATAGCCTACGTAATGTATACAACTCAGAGAATCTGATACTAAGTAGTATTGATATCTCCGTTGAACTGATAATGCCAAGTAATAAAAGGTACTCAAGATCACAACAATAACAGAGAACACAAATATAACGTAAATGCTACTAAGTTATCATGAGACACAAGAGATTACGTGGTTCGACTTTTGTCTACGTCCACAGGGTAATGAGTGATTATTTGTATTAAGTTTTGGTGGTTACAAATATCTTAAATGCTTCCCAAAGTAATAGAGAGAACTCAAGTTTCTTGTGAATAGAGAAGGAGACAGAAAATAGGGAGAAGAAGTAGAGAGAAATTCTTATTAATGTGTATTAGGCAAACCTTAAAGCCTCTATTTATAGGGCTAGACACATGGGCATCACGATAATAAACGGGATTTACCCTAGATATTTTTAACATAATTACACGTTTATAACACTCCCCCTGATGACCACTGTGTCTAAGTCACTATGAATATAACATGATAACTCAAAATAAAAAAACCTTAAAATGTACGACTTATAACCACTTGGACACGTATATGTTGCCTCGTTAAAACCTTGATAAGGAAAACCCAGTGGAAAAAACCTTGACGAAGGAAAAAGAGTACAACACGATAAGTCCAGTGAATGCACCATAATTTTATGATGGCGTTCCCCCTAATGAGTACTTCAGTTAAATCTTGGCTTGCAAATCTTTGAGTAGTGACTTCCCAATTTGCATAAGAGTCTTGTTCTTTCGTGAAGAAAATTTGTACTTGATGAAGTCTTCTTTTGTGTTAGTCTTCTAACAATAGTTTTCTCGAGTCTCCATGCTTCTTTAAATACATTGAGTACTTGTGTCTTGGGTTGCTAAATTCTCGGAGATGATTTGTAGAAATAGTTGATGTAGTTTCTTCAACAAAGTGCCAAGATATGAATACATTATTATACGTGAACAGAAACCATATATGTGAGAAGGAAATCCAAATTCTTAGGAGATAATTAAATTGTTTGGTTTAACCAAATGTGGGCATCCACTAAGTAATCAATATGCAACTCCCCCTTGGATGACCATGTTGAATTAAATTGTCTCACTAAAACCTTGCCATTAAAAACCCAGCGGGAAAAAATATATGGTCGAAGGAAAAAGAGCACAAATATCAACAATTTAAAAGAAAATTAAATGCCAACGAGATATTGCCTCATTAAAACCTTGTCAGGAAAACCACTTGGGACAAAACCTGAAACGAAGGAAAAAGAGTACAACTTTTGACGATTTATGGATGCTAACTCAACTATATGAGTATTACAGAAAATGAGCATCAAAATCATAATTCTAGTTTATTTCAAAGACGAGTTCAAGCTAGCATAATTTTAACTGCAGATTTAAGAAAGAAAAATAATAAAATTTATGCTGCTAAAGCCTGGATTTTAGTGTTTTTAAGGATTCCTCAAGAGACCTGAATAACTTATATCATCAACTAATTAATCCGTATTTTTAGTTTTGTACCAAATTTCTAAAATCACAAAGGATTGTTAAACCTGACATAAGCGAGTTAGTTGGCTGCCTGAATATAACTTTAATCCACCAAGGATTACAAATTCGATAATGTTCTCCAACCACATCTTGTGTGAATGCAATACGAGTCCTTCAAGACTACACAAATGCATTATATAAGAAGAACAAAGTGTTAATGAACCAATCCTAGGGTTGGAACATATAACCCCAAATCGCTCTTAAAACGATTTATTTCTCTTAATACGCAATATGACTAACACCATCCTGTAATTTCCAGGCTTGGCAATTTTAAGGTGTCAAGTCTAGCTATCATCCTTATATTGCATCAATTGAGAAATTATAATAATCCAATCTAATTTGGATTACAAGCCAACTAATCACACAGTCGATATTCCTCTGCATAGGGGTTCAAGACCACCATTTATTTCTAGTAACTACTTGAAATGAATATTCGACACTTATTAGCATATACAATCTCACATAATTTCCAATGTATGCATACTTTGAAAAATTCAAAATTACTGGTACCAGCGCCTGCGGGCATTATAATATCCCATCTTCCATTGAGGAGATGTTAACTGTAGGAATGTGGATCATGTTTTGATAGACTCAATTGCAGTACTATCTGTACCCTCTTCTAAAACGCTACTTGTTGCTATATGTGATTGGATTTGCCTTTCAATAGGCAAACGCTTATATAAAAGCAAAATGAGATATTTCACACCAATCATATAATGACAGCCTTTACCAATTTGATCTTGTTGGGAAAGAAACTCATATAACATTTAAGTTAATTAACACAATATTTTGATAGTGTATAGTCTCCCCCTGATTATGGCGGGAAATATTTTAATCTCATATACGAAAACAAATTTTGTAAAGTATTATCCGATTAATTTGAGGACACACACTTATAATAATTTATGGATGTTAACAATACCAGTCGGACTAGATAATAATGACTTCAATAGCCATAAGAAATTGTCCTAAAAATAAAATAAAAATTGTAGTCGTTTTTGACATCAATCATGAAAATTTATTGGTTAACCAAAAAAGCATATAATATATGCAAACAAATCTCCAATATTTTCGTCACATGCAGAGCCGCCGATAGACACTTTCTTTATCAAAAGAAAATCAAATTAAGATCAATATAGTCACTACAAGGACTAATAATATTGGCTAACAAGCCGGGTGCGCACCCATTGATCTTTTGTGTCCCTACCGTATTTCAACATCAAGTTGAACGGTCTTAATTTAAGAGATTAGTATTAGGAATAAGAAAAATTTTGCACAACATCCCTCGGGAATTCAGAAATTGGTGTTTGCAATTGGCTTATACCGTAATAACAGTAACATGATCGATGGATAAAATCAAATCCAATTAGTTTAAATGATTCTTTTGAGAAAAATAAAGAAATCATTATCGTATTCTTTGTAGAGAAAACTACTTTTTGGTTGATGGAGATTTCTTTGAAAGAATATAAATCAATAACCAAAATTGTCTAAAAGTTCTTAAAATGCCAATTTTTATCTCTTAAAGAAAAGAGATGGGGAAAAACCAATATCAATTGGTTTGTACAATCTACCAAAATTTAATTGACAAAATATATAAAAAATATTGTCGTTTTATCCATCGCATAGAAAAAATCCACTTTGTGGTTGACGAATGGTTTCTTGTAGAAAGAAAAATAGAAACCATATAGATAAATCACATGATCCTTGTGTAGAGGACAAGGATACCAAATTTAATTGGCCGTAGGTTTTTCAACCATGCACATGATTAGTTATCGTAAAAATAACCAAATTGCAATAACACCAATTTTTGGTGGTTATAGTTTCATTAAAGATACAGAAACTATAATCCATCTTCCAATTATTCATTTTTTTTCTATAAAAAATATTAGAGGAAAAAATTGATCACTCATATCTCATAATTATGGATCACGTCTTTTTAGGACTAAACAACGGATTTCATGTACACCCCAAAACTTTGGGAGTAACCCTATTTTGGTAGTCGGTGCAAAAGGAAAATATAGAATCCCATTATAGGAAAATAATCCACCATGCTCACATCTTATTGGCAAAAAAGTAAAGAAAATATGCCAATCTACTATTTATGGTAGCAACCGGTCTCATTCACATCTTTCTGAGAAAGACGTAGAGGAAGATGGAAGAACTACCGACTGTCACTGGTAAACCAATTCCATTGGTCCATGACCGTTCTACAGACGCAGTACTAAGGAAAAGCATCATCAGTCTATACAATATAAACTAATGGCAGTAAACGGATTTATTGGAGCTAAAAGAAAACGACATTGAATTGAATTAAATAATTTACGGTTGCTGCTGGTTTATAACAAACCGATTAAATGCGTGGATTTCTTATTGCTCATGGATAGAACTCCATATTCCACATTTTGATTACCTAAGAAATCTTTTTATAACAAACCCCATGGAGGCTCTGGAACATAAGAGACGATATAAAAAAAGTTTACCAGGATCCGCAGTTGCAGGTTCAACTTTGTTTCGAAGCATGTCAACAATGCAGCCCATTCCTTAGCTACTTACGCTTTCTCTCACAACGTCCAGGATGAATGGACTAACTCCAATTTCCCAACTAATATTTCTGCTCTCTGGAACGTAGCTCTAAGTTAGTTTTTTTTATTATTTTTACCTGTTACCAAAAAAAAAAAAAAAAAAAAGATTAAACCTCCTTTGGAGATCTAAAGTTGGTGCTGGTAGACTCCGTATAGTTTACTTAGCACAACCCTATATTCAAAAAGATAAAACCGTATTAGAAATCTTATCAGCAAATTAAATAAAAAGAATAAAAAATCAATCCAAAAGAAAAGATTAGATATGGATATAAATAGTCTTCTCTGCTTTAATTGATAGAGCAACGTGCATGATAACGTCTTGTGAATAGAAAAGGAGACATAAAATAGGGAGAAGAAGTAGAGAGAAATTCTTATTAATGTGTATTAGGCAAACCTTTAAGCCTCTATTTATAGGGCTAGACACATGGGAATCCCGATAATAAACGGGATTTACCCTAGATATTCTTAACATAATTACACGTTTATAACAAAGTTGAAGTAAATACTTAAATTCTAAACATTAAAGAGGTACAAGCTTAAGACTAGATATTCTTCTCCTGGGTATTGAATGCCCTTGTTTGTTGGTGAAGCTTGGTATTTATAGCCCCTTCTGCTCCAGATATATCTTTGTTGTCTTTTGGTCCATCGTCCCCTGATATACCTTCCGTACAAATGGTAGCTTCGTTCGCCGCATGCTCTCTCTAGTCGGACTCTGCCACCTCAGCTGACCCACATTCCTTCGGGAACTACCCAGCCTCAGTACAGATTGTACCTTCGTCCACCACTAGCCTTCGCCAGTCAGACTCTTCCATCTCATCTCTCTCCACGTGCTTTGGTTAAGCGTGTAGATAAGAGATTTGTGCATTAAATGCTGATTGGATATGTCATCTACCTCTGTCCCTTCGCCTGCTGCCTCTCTCTAGGCTAGTAGCTACTTTTCCATCTTAGCCGTCGAGGTATCCTTCCTCGAGATGGGATAAAGTAGATATGAGAAGGTACATGCTGCTCCTCAAACTCCTCTGTATAGCGAGGCCTACACGGTTATCCTACACGCGACCACTAAAACCGTGACACGTTCCCTGCAGAATATTGATATTCACAGTTTGCCCCTTTTCTTTCATATTCTACCGTTTGGTAGGATTGGAAGAAAAAACTTCAATATCGCCGCCATTTTTGCACGTACGGGTTGGGTGTTCCCATGTGTCCTTTCATGCAAAAACTTTCCCATGAATCTCGGGACATCCAAATTTTTGGATTCTCTATCCGCCTATAAGAAGAGAATGAAATAAAGATATTCATTAACTTTCCCTTCTCTTCACGAACTATCGCTCTCTATCCCTTTCTCACAGATTTTTTCGTCTCTTTTTCTTCTAACTGCTGGTTTTCTCTTCGACTTCCAAAAGCCCTTGTTCGTTCTTCATCAACAGGTTAATATGTGTTGCTCTTCGGCTTTTCTTGCAACTCTTCGCATTCTCCATGCTTGGCTCTGTTTTTTCTTTCTTTGATTGTTGAAGTCACTGTTAATCTTGCATGTGAGAATTTTGATTCCCCTTTTCCTCTTCATTTTGTATGAGAACTTGGGTTTGCTTCCATTTCGCATTTTTACCATGATTGCATCGTGATTGCTTTTTGCTTGTGAATTTTTGAATGTGGTGATCAATTGTACTCCATTTTGCTTCTTGGAAGGATTAAATCGTTTCCTTTGGTTGGTTTTGTTAAACCCATGCCCAAAGTACTATTATTTTTGCCCCAATCATGCTTTTTGAATTGACTGTAATTTTGGTCAGTCATTGTTGAAGGATTGTTCTTTCTGCTGGTGTTAGGAATTATGAGATTTCCGAAGAAGTATGCGCGTAAAGATCTGAGGCCTAGGTCGTCTATTGACCCACCTCGGCGTATGGATCACCCTGATGCTACGCCTTCTCCACCCCTTGAGGATACTGAGATACCTGAGGGAACTGAGATGGCTACGGAGCCTGAGATAAAGGAGGTTGTTGTTGAGGATATTTCTTCTCCCCTTGAGTTTTCTGACTGCATTCATCTTGGCCATGAAAAGTGTTAGGTGCGTACTCCTTTTCTTATGATGGGTCCTTGGGTCTTTGGTTTTACCATCGCAGATCCCATCGTCCCTCGTACAATTTTATCTCTGCCTGTTAAGTATGATGGATATCAGCTTTGGGTCTTCAACCCTGCTACTTCTCACGAGGTAACCTTCGTTCGTTACGGATGCTTTTTATTTTTCATTTTTATTTTTCTAAGTATTTTTGAAGTTTCCTTTGCAGCCGACCCCTACTTTTTATGTTGGGACTGCTCCAGGTTCAGCTGGTAACTCCGTGGCTACCCGGACAAGGAAAATGAAGGCTTCTCTTGGTGTGATTGAGCCAACACCTGTAGAGGTAAGGATTATATAATCATATCTTAGTGTTTGTAGACTCTTTTAATGATTTTCCCCCGATGCTTAGCTTGCGCATGTGTTCTTGTATAGTTTGAGATGGCTGAAAATCTTATGAACAAAGCACCGGTTCGAAGGGTGATGCAGTATAGTGATAATTTCAGGCGTGCTCTCCGGACCCAATGCGATGCTTTGGCTGTGGATCTTAATAATGTTGAGGAGGAACTTGTCGAAGCTGAGCATAGTTTAAAAGATTGTTGTAGCCACGCTGAGTGTGGCTTCGAGTCTCCTTCTTTATCGAAATGTTTCCCTTTCGATGTTTTGAAATAATGTTTGGTGCTTTGCGAACTCCTTTGATACTTTAGAGTTGTGTCACCCTCAACATATATTTGTTGTTTTTAATTGATGTTGGCACCGTGATTGATGTATGTTTGCCCCCTTTTGCTTTAGAAAGCTGGTTCTTGTAGCTATTAGAAGGAAAACTATTTGCATTTATGGATCCTATGTTCGTGTAATTTGAGGTTTCCTTCTTTTAGTGAGATGCCCCTTGTAGACTTCGTTCCTTCATATCCCTGGATTAAATAACCCATTCTTCATATTGGTGAGTCTGCTTTTAGCAGGCTTCGCTCACATGCATACTTTCGGGTTCAAACTTAAGTTGTTTAAACACAACCTTTGCTGATGTCTTCTTATGACCTTCCTTTGATGTACTATATGTATGAAGGTATCTCTGACAGTATTATGAAGGGTAATTCCCCACACTGGATCGCGCCCATGAGTGCGAAATTGGTCTTTAAGGTGTGAAAGACCACCATATTACTTTCTTTTGCACATCTCAGATAGTCACCACCCTAGCAGTCATGAGATGATAGTTGCGCCGCTTTGTCTTTGGAGGCTACGAATTTGCTTTTAGTTTGGTCATTGACTGTTCGTATATGGATACATCTGAGTCGATGATAGTCTTCATTTTTGTCTTTGGTTGTCGAGGACATATATGGATATGTTCAAGCCAAAGACAACCTTTGTCGTCTTTATCGTGTGTACGCAGGTAGGCCTGAGCCACAGACAATCTTCGTCTCTCTTCTTTGGCTGCCAAAAACGTATGTGTACACGTTTGAGCCAAAAATAACCTTCGTGTTCAAGCCAAAAGATAGCCTCCGTCTCTTCCCTTAGCAGTTCGTACATAAGTATGAACGGGCTAACCCGAGTCTTCGTAGTTATCTTTATTTTTGTCTGGTAGCATAGTTCTGAGAGAACCTATGCCTGCCAGCTGATAGCTCCGGTGAGCTTAGATATCTTCGGGAGCAGATATCCAGGTCGACCTCCGGTGTCTGATATTATCAGAAGAAGTCTGATAGGTTGATGAACATGACTGTTCATAATGATGCCCAAATCTCCTTTGAGTCTGCTCATAACTCAGACTTCGTGAAGAAGGTGCCTTTGCTCCGTAAAGAATGTGATGAAACCCTCTAGTGGAAAGAAAATCTCATTGTAAAGCAACAGGAGGATATTGCTTTATTCGAAAAATCGCCTCTCCGCACAAGAGACCATCCACAAAAAGTATCATACGGATTCCGAATAAGCATGCGCTTCCTTAGTTAAGGTTACTGTGTAACGTATTATCCTCTGAGGTCTGTTCTCTTAAGAAAAACTTAGTGAGGTTTCTTCAATGCCTTCTTCCATGCCCCGTGCATCTATGGTCAAGAGATTGGAAGAGTTAGAGATTGTTTCCCAGATCTTATCCTATGAGAATGTTTCGCTCCAGAGAGATGTTGAAGATCTCCAGACCGAACGTGATACTCTGGATGAGGATCTTAACGCTGCTGAGGAAGATCTTGTCGAACCCAACATAGTTTAGAGGAATCCCTTAGCTGTGCTGGAGGTAGCTTATGGTTTTCTTATTCCCGCAGCATTTCTTGTGCCCCGTATTGCCTTTGCTCTTTACTTATCCCTTGTATATCCGCAGTTCTCTAGGATCATCTTGTAGGTATGAGTGTTAAAGTCAACCATCTTGAGAAAAAAGTATCTTCGTTGGAGATAGCTCGTCAGTTTGATGTTGCTGCAAAGTTTAAAGTTGAGTCACTTCAGCAGGCTAATTAATGACCAGCTCAGTGCGCAAATGATGAAGCTTCGTCGGAAATCGGTCTCTGATTTGGAGAATCAGGCCTCCCAAATGAAGGTACAATTTGAGCACTCGGCTATTGATTACATCAATGATTCTCTGAAGCTGAAAGCTAAGCTGACGGAGTTGTCTTTCCTCGTCTTTCTTTATCCTTGATCCTATTGTCTCGAACCTTGTTTAAGTGAACTCCTCTTGTTGTTTGTGTCCTCAGCTGAGGTACCTTTTTAAGATGTCTCTCTTATTTGAAACAATACTTTATGGTGGTTTAAACCTTTGTTATTTGTCATGCAACTTTTAAGAAATGTTAGACATATTTTGGTAAAATCATCATTTCACTTACACTACTGCATGAGTATTTCATTTAGACGTAATGTGTCTAACCGATTACACGATCAAGTAATTACAAGGTTCTAAGGCATGTTTAACCTTTAGTGGAACATTAAACGTCCTACCAGGATATCCTTTGGCCAGAAGGTATCATAGTGGCGAAGGTCCCTACGTGGGCAATAATTTTCCTGTAACCCTACGCGTTCAGCGCGGAGTTTGCTTTACTTCGACAGGATATCTCTATAGGGTATATCTTATTTTTTCTTATGCCTCATGAAAGGAGCCATCGCCCCGAGGATCCGAGATTGACATATGCGCAGTTATGCCTTGCCTTGCCTCATCGCCACTCCTGACGGAGGATGTCTATTTTAACCCAATTGTATCAATCAAACCTAATTTTTTAGTAAAAAGTTTCTTTCATTGATTAGTAAGTTTATCATACCTTTTTTCAGGGATAGAACATGGTGGGCTATTGCCCGTGCCTTTCTTATCTTGAGTAATCACCACTCTCTTACGGGTAGTACTTTTTTAGGTACATCGCATTCCAAGGGTGTTGTAGCACTTCTCCTTTTAGGGTTCTTAGGTAGTAAAACCCTTTTCCGACGATGTCGTGTATGATGTAGGGTCCGTCCCATGTTGGAGCTAGCTTTCCCACTCCTTATTTCTTTGATATGGTGGTATCTGACGTAGTACATATTACTCAGCCATAATGTTCCGAGGGATGACGTTTTTGTTGTATTCCCGAGCTAGCCTTCGTTGATAGTTTACCATCTTTTGTAGGGCTACCTCCCTTCTTTCTTCTAGGTCATCCGGGTTTTCTAACATCAAGTCTGTTGTTAGATTTTTCTCTCAAGCCTCGGTTTTTGTCGTAGGAAGTATAACCTCCGTTAGGATGACTGCTTCGGCTTCGTAGGTCAACAAGAATGGAGTTTCCCCCGTAGCTGACCTTCTTGTAATTCGATAGGCCCATAGGACGTTGTGTAGATGTTCGCACCACCTCTTTTTGTATACGCCTAGCTTCTTCTTTAAGTTCATTCCTATGGGTTTGTTGGTTGCCTCCGCTTGTCCATTGCTCTTAGGGTATATTGGAGTTGACTTGTTCTTCTGAATGTTGAAGGTGTCAAACAACATATCGATGTTTTTTCCTTGTAACTGTTTGCCATTGTCAGAGACTAAGGCGGGTGGTATTCCGAACCTGCATATGATTTGCTCAAACAAGAATTTGAAGACATCTGTGTCTCTAATCCTTGCCAAAGGATTTGCTTCCACCCACTTGTGAAGTAATCCGTAGCCACGATAAGATTTTTTTTTGTTTTGATGTTCCCTCTATCAGAGGTCCGATTATATCAACCCCCCCATTTGACAAATGACCAAAGGCTTCTAACCGAGTTAAGCTCCGTTGCTGGTGCTTTGATTTTCTTGGCGAAGCGTTGGCATCTTTCACATCTCTTAGCCACGTTCTTTGAATCTTCGTCCATGCTTAGCCAATAGTATCCTTGCATTTTGTATTTAACCGCCAAGGACCTTCTTCCACCATGGTTGCCGGCATCTCCGTTGTGTATATCATGGAGTATTCTCCTTTTTCGGTTCGTGAGAGGCACCGCATTAGGGGTCTGAGAAATGACCTCTTATACAGTATTCCGTCACGAAGGCTGTACATTGCTGCTTTTGACTTGAGTTTCCGAGCTTCTTTAACGTCGGCTGGTAATGTACCTGTGTCAAGGTCATGGTGGATTGGAATTATCCAATCATCTTCCACTTCATTTCCATTGCCTTCGTCTGATATGGATTGGTCTTCGTAAGACTCTTTCACTTCTTCGTCTGATTCTTTCATCTCTTCGCTTGTTTCTCCCTTGTCTGCTTCTCTCATGGACCAAGTTTGAACGGCCAAAGCCTCTCCAACGCCTGAGATAGGTCCTTCTATCGAAGGTTCGTATATTCTTCCAATTTGCACGGCGGTGGTATTTCTGTCCCTTAGCATAGAGGATATGAATGCTAAGGCATCTGCGTGTCTGTTGTCATTTCGGCATACATGTCTGAATGCTATGTTGCTGATTTTGGATGCATGTTCCTAGGCTAGCTTCAAGTACGAAGATAGCAGTGGGTCCAAAGTTTGGTATTTGAGTTCGATTTGTCTAATGACCAACTGAGAGTCACTAGTCAACTGAACATCTGATAAGCCTAGCTCCCGTGCCAAGCGTAAACCATGTATGACCACCTCGTATTCTGTGATGTTGTTGGTATATTGTTAGAATTCTAACCTGAATGCGTAAATGAGTCGATCTCCAGTAGGGGTTGTTATTATAATCCCTATGCATGCGCCTTCTCCATTGGAGGAGCCATCTACGAATATTTCCCACCTTCGCGAATTCTGAGGTTCTAGCAGGTCCTCCGGATCTTGCTTGTCTTCCTCAATTCCTGGTATGTCTTCTATTTCCGCTTCGTCTCTCAGAGGTAGGTCTGCCAGAAATTCTACTAAGATTTGTGATTTCTTAGCCTTTCTTGTTTCGAAAATTATTTGGAATTGTTTGATCATGGAATTCCATTTTGCCACCCTTCCAATTTTCTCCGTGTTGTCGAGAATTTGACATATCTGAGCCTTTGTGAAGACTCGGATGGTATTGCGTCAAAATATATCCTTAGTTTTTGTGTTGCCACTACTAAGGCATATATGATTTGCTAGATCCACCTTGGTGTAGTTACGCTCTGCTGAACTGAGTTTCTTGCTGATGTAATACATGAGTTTTTCTCCTTGCCCTTGGTCTCGTACCAACACTGCGCTTACAGCGTAGCTTGTTGCTGCTAAATAGAGAGTGAGTATTTCACCTGGCTCCGGTTTCTGTAAGATAGGTACCGAGGCCAGGTACTCCTTGATTTTTTGAAAAACTTGTTCGCATTCCGTGGTCCACATGAACCTGCTTCCTTTCCTTAGTGTATCGAAAAATTCTTTGCATTTGTCCAATGATCTTGCTATGAATCTTCCCATGAAGGCTAAGATTCCATTTAGTTTTTGTACTCCTTTCAACGTTTTTGGAGATGACATCTCCATTATTTCTCTGACCCTTTCGGGGTCTACTTCTATTCCTCGCTTAGTTACCAAGTACTCTAGGAATTTTCCCGAGGTTACTCCGAACGTACATTTCTCCGGATTTACTTTCATATGAAAGTTTCTCATGGCATCGAATATCTCCCTTAGGTATGATAGGTGATTTTCCGCTTCTTTGTTTTTGACAAGCATGTTTTCCACGCAGACTTCTAGTATATTTCCTATCCATAGCTTAAATATTTTATCTACCAATCGCTGGTATGTTCCCCGTGCGTTCTTTAGTCCAAAAGGCATCCTTGTATAGCAATACAAGCCTCGTGGGGTAAAGAACACAATATGCTCCTGATATTCTTCTGCAAGGGCGATTTGGTTGTAACCGGAGTAACCTTCCATGAAGGATAGCCTCTAGTGACCTTCGGTTACATTGAACAGTTGGTCAATATTGGGTAGCGGGTAGCTATCATTGGAGCATGCTTTGTTGATATTGCTAAAGTCGATGCAGATACGCACGCGTCCGTTCTTCTTAGGCACATATCCACGTGAGATACTTGACTTCTCGTATGAATCCTGCTGTTAGGAGTTTTAGCAGCTCCTTCTCTACTGCTTCCTGGTAGATATCTGCCACCTTGCGGATACGCTGTTTGAATGGTAAAATTTCTGGTTTGAGCCGAAGGTGGTGGGAGACAGAATTCGGGTCAATTCTTGGCATGTCTTCCATTGACCATGCGAAGACATCTGCGTATTCCCTTAGTAGCCTGTGCAATTGCATCTCCTCATCCTCTTCTAGTAAAGTTCCGATGGTGATCATCTTTGGCTCCTTCTCCGTTCCAATGTTGATTTTCTTTGTTGGCTACACCGGTGAAAAGGTTGGTTTCTGAGGTTGTAGAGGAGTGCATTTCTGTAATTGTCATTTAGCGGAAGTATCCGCTACCGGGGTGGCAGACGTGCCTACTTTCTGTTCTGAGGGGGCTTCGGGGACTTTGAATCCTCTGTTCTTTACTTCGTTGGCATTCTCCCTTCGTATTTTCCTTTCATGTTGCTGTGCAACAACTCTTTCTAAGTAGAGCCTGACCTCC
This sequence comes from Papaver armeniacum, assembly GCA_023531295.1. Lineage (NCBI taxonomy): Eukaryota > Viridiplantae > Streptophyta > Magnoliopsida > Ranunculales > Papaveraceae > Papaver > Papaver armeniacum. The sequence continues at coordinate 143,852 of JAJJWW010003339.1, forward strand.
GCTAGATTGCATAGCCTTGCGTCTTATTGATCTCCTTTGATTTCCATTTCACCCATGTGTGTTGGGAATCGAAGGTAATGATGATAGGTTGAAGTTGTTCCTCTTAGGCGATGGACCAAAAGTCGCCCCATGATGACATTGTAGGGAGAAGGTGCCTCCACAACACAGAATCTTGTATTGGTTACTAAGGGTCATGCGCACACCTGTAAGACAATTTCTCCTTTTAGGCTGGAGACTGCTCCGTTGAAACCGTATATTGTGCAAGTGGATGAATCCATTTGCTCAACTGTTAAACCCATACGTAAGTAAGGTTCATAGAAAAATACATTTAGCGAGCTTCCCCCATCAATGAGGACATTTGTAACATTCCATCCATGGATTGGAAGAGTTATCACAAGTGGATCATTGTGCATCTCGACTTCCTGGTTGACGTCTCTTGTTGAGAATGCTAATGGCGTAGCCGTCCATTCTTCCCAAGTGGTAGTTGGTGGTCCACTTAGCTTGAATACCTCGTGGGCTTCTAGCTTTCTTCTATTTCGAGCTAGCTCGAGGACGTCTTCGAGTAGCTCCTCCTGGCCTCCGTTTGAGAAGGTGATAATGTTAATATATTTGCCATCTTGTGGTAACTCCACCCTTTTCTTTGGGACTACCTCAGGATCAGCAGGTTGTATCTGCACATACTCCATGAATTTTCCTACGTTTATGAATCTCTGAATTGTGTTCCTCAGGTGGTAGCATGTATTAGTTGTATGCCCATAGTACTGGTTGTATTCACAGTACTTCTTAGTATCCTTTGTTTTATCCGGCTGCTTTCCCCTAGTGTTAAGGTAGGGAAAGCCCGGCTTCGCTCCTTCCTTGCTTAGAATGTGAGAGAAGGTTGTGTTTAGGTTTGTGTAGACTTTATCTATAAAATCTTCTATTCCTTTTCCTCTGCCTTTGTCGTCTCCATATTTTGATTTTTTTTATCCCGAGAGCTAGTTCTTCCCCCGGCTTCGTTTTGCCTCTTAGCTCCGGAATTGGTTCCAGAGAGTTCGTTCGCCGCGGAGCTGTCGTTATATTTGTTTGTGCTCTGGGGTTGTCCTTCTGGATTTCTTCAAGTCTGATATAGCAATCTTGGACAACCTGAATCTCTCCTTCAGAATCAAGGGCTCGGTTGTGAAGTTCCACGAAGATGGCTGAGGTTCTATCAAGTCCGTACTTATATCAATTAATGTTAATTTCTGGATTGACTTTCCCGATTGCTTGGCACGTCTTTTGCCACCTGTCTGTGTATTGCATCAATGTTTCTCAAGGTCCGATAGCTAAAGCAAATAGCCTATCTAACCGTGCATTTGTAGATTTATTATACATGTATGTCTCCAAGAACACGGTAGACAATTACTCAAAAGAGTCAATTGAGTTTGCTGGTAAATTATCATACCACGCCAATGCTGATATCGTCAAGCTTGCAGGGAAGTACCTACAAAATACTACCTCATCTCTTTCCAAATGGGCAAGGACATGAGTGTAGTACCGTAGGTGGGATGCGGGATCCGAGGTACCATTGTATGCCTGAAACGTAGGTACTGGCATTTCGCAGGGATAGGCTCCCTCAAAATGCGAAAGGATAACGGAGATATTGTTGCTTCTTGGAGTACCTCCTCCAACCTTGTGCCTGCATGGCCAGTTTTCAATCCTTATATTTCTTTCCGCATCTTCTTCATTTGCTCCATGACCATGTCCACATTCTGAGCATCTCTGGAAAATACCTCATCATAATAAGACTGAGATGGCTTGTAAGATGGATCCACCTCATCTGGATCGTGTCGTGCTTTCCTAGATCCCCCGGTGGGTTAACCTTTGGTGGGTTAAGATCCCCCCTTCGTCTTCCTGAGATAGCTCCGTGCTCACTCCTCTTCAACGGTGGGTGAGTTTGGGAACCTTCGATCTGCACATCCATCATATCTTTCAGGTCATGGATTTCCTAAGCCATCACGTGCATTGCATCCTCGTGCTCATTGTTACGGAGTACCAAAGCTGCTACCTGCGCTGCCATTTTTTCTTCATTGTGGATTCCACCACCCTAAGGAGTGCTGTAGGCCGGATCCTCATAGTCATCCACTCCTTCTTTCATGACCGGAGCATCAGGATCTATCTGGATTGGAGTTAGGTTTCCCAACCCTCGTCCCGTAGGAGCTAAGGTTCTGGGTAACCCTTCGTTATCCGCAGGTGGCTTCATAACATGGGGACGCTCCGGTAAAGGCATAAGGTAAAGTGGATGTGCTCCCGATGTTTGCCCCATCCATTCAGCAGGTCTAGGTGGTTTGTTAGCAACCGTTCTTCTTGCTATTTCGCTTTGCCCGTCCTTTGCTTCATTCCTTTGATTCACTTGAGATGGTTTTTGAGATCTTCCTCTCGTAACCGCTGGTCGTGAGTTTATTGGTACGTCACTTGGTTTCTGCATGCCTTCGGTCTTTTGTTGGTACAAACATAAAGGAATTACCCAGCCTCAATACAGATTGTACTTTCGTTCACCGCTAGCCTTCGCCAGTCAGACTCTGTCATTTCATCTCTCTCCACGTGCTTTGGTGAAGCGTGTAAATAAGAGATTTGTGCATTAAATGCTGATTGGATATGTCATCTACCTCTGTCCCTTCGCAAGCTGCCTCTCTCTAGGCTAGGTTTTACTTTTCCATCTTAGCCGTCGAGGTATCCTTCCTCGAGATGGGATAAAGTATATATGAGAAGGTACCTACTGCTCCCCAGACTCCTCTGTATAGCGAGGCCTACACAGTTATCCTACATGCGACCACTAAAACCGTGAGACGTGCCCTGCAGAATATAGATATTCACAAAGAACATTTTCCCAAATTTTTATTTAAAGTCTATATTTCAAATTTTTATGTCTTGTAAAATGATTAATGATTAATTCGAAGTTTAATGAATTTGAAAATTTAACTCGTATTGTTGAAAATTAAGCTTATATTTTATTCTTAATTCAGTCTTACATTTAAGAAATTAAAGCATAAATATTGGATTATATTTGGGAAACCCTCATAAAATCTCAAAACAACTTCCAAAATGGATGTCTTGTCGGTAGATATGACGATATTCCGTACGACACCTTTGTTCAAGTTCCATCATGGTTTCACCATCCCTCATGTTTGGACCCTCTTGCTGAAGTAAAACAAAAATACATACTAATTTCCTTATTCATTACAGTAAAGCGATGAGACAACCCTGGAGCATCATGATTGTTGGGATTCATTGTTTATTTTTGAAATTTTCCCAATAACATCTGCGAATAAAGTCTCATTATCAGTAATTAAACATAATTCCTGCAAATACATTCATCTTCCTTAGTAGTAAATTTTTGTAATCGCCTCCTAATTCGACTTCGCACATTGGCACGATTAGTAACTCTTTGATTTTCGACAGCATGTTGGTTTTTTATGAACTCAGCCATATTCATATATCATCCATGCTCTTTCAAGAATTGGAAGAGTGATGAAAAAAACTGGAGATTGAAAAATTCTAGAGATAGTTAGAAATTCTAGTGTGAGTTGAAATGAGTTTGAAATTGGGTATTTATAGAGGGGGCAAATTTTAGCCGTTGGATGAGGAAATGATGAGCGATGATCATCTCAGCGAGTGACAGAGTGACGATCGTTGTCGTTGGAGTGACCAACGAGCTAGCGATGTTTTGATCATGCTCCATCACTCGTTAGAGACCCCGTCGTGTATGCATAACTGCTATTCCTGGCACATACACTTTAGCATACTCATAGTGGATACTAAAGTGGCAAACTCAGCTGCTTGACATATGTGCATAAGAATAGGCCTCACAAAAGAAATTCTTAAGCACAAGTGATAAACTTAATCGGGCCCAAAACCAAGTTTATCAACCGGGATGGAGAAGCAAAAGCGCCTCATTTACTATTACCCTTGTGTATGTTTTTTTTGTTTTGTTTTGGTGACCGATTCTCATGTCGGTTTCCCTTTTTTGTTTCCGTTGTATTTATTGGGTTAAGATACCTCTATTGATTCATATTCTTAAGTTGGGTTATTCAAGTAATGCAATCTCTTGACATGATAATAATAGTCTAGTAATATGAGTTAAATCTCTGATAAGACATCCCTATGGTGTTTTTTTTTTTGGTTTGGGCTATGATTTAGTGGATTGACAGGGTGGTGGGTTTGGGTTCCGCTTGTCTGTGAAAGTGCGGTTTTTTTGGTTGTTTTTTTCACTGTTCGTTTTTTTTTTTTTTTGCTTGAAAACTACTAGACTTCGTATTGAGAAATTGAATACATTGAGAAATTGTTTCTTTGTAATATAAAATGTAAACTACAAAGAGCACTCTTATGATTAGATCATTTTGTATGTATGAAATGTTTAATATGTAATACGGAAGTTATGATGTTTCTCGTTATGTTTAAGAAATTTCTTGTTTTTAGAATCCGAGTTATATAAATAATTGGGGAATGATAATTTGTAGCTATTTTAACATAACCAAAGAAAGGAAAACCAGAAGTAGGATAACATTTGACTGCAAATAAACTAATGCATTCAGGGTCACATTGTGTACATAATGAGCTGATAACATTTTCAGCTGCATTCATAAAATCCTCAAAAAAAATTTTTTTGAATATAACTAATTTTTCCTACAGATACATCCTCCATTGCCTCCATGTAAATAGGAATCCTCATACGTTGGTGCAGGATTCTCAAAACATGGACTTCTCCATGGATGAGGTACTCCAAATGAAGGTGAAACACTTTCAACATGTCCATGAAGTACTCCTGCAGGTGCAACATTCCCAGAATGAACTTAAGGTGCTCCAAATGCGCTGCCAATGTTCCCATAAGATGAAATTTGTGGTGTCCCGAACTGCATCGTATGTGCGGCATTTCCTATGTTTCTCACGCTCTTCAGGGTTCGACCAAGTACTGTAAACATTTATAAAAAAATGTGCAAAATATAAATGAATGAGCATCCCTTACATGGTTATTCTCATATTATCTCACATATTATGTGTCATTTTTGTAAATAAAAACTAAATAATCACAGTTCCCCAAAATATTAGCTTCAAATCCGATATTGTTTGGTTCGTGTTCACAAAAAAAAAAAAACGCGTAATATGTTAGATAGTGGAACAAAAGTGTGAAGGGATCCTCCCTCCTAATATAAATATCAAGACTAAGTTTACCATGACTCTCTAAACTAGATCGTCTAATTAAAAAATGAGTCGCAGAAGCATATAGGAGTAGCTAATGTAATTCAACACCAAATTAATCCGAGGGCCAGTACTAACACCTGGAATAAAAGTATATTTTATCTTATACTAATATAAAGAAAAGAGCTCTTTTTGGTAGGAGACCCCCTAAATTACTTAGTTGTCCCCATTTTTTATATATTTACATAAATACCATTGTTTTAAAAATAAATCAAAATTTAAAAACTTAATATCTTTCAAAATATATAACGGATTTTTTTAAAATTTATATATTTAAAAATCTTTTTCAATTATCTACGTAACGAGTACAAATAAGAATGGTAAATTTTTGTTTTAGGAAAATTTTTTCATGGATTTCAAATTTAGTATTGTTGGATGAGTAAACATTCAAGCATGTGCATCACACATGTGTCCTCCTTACTAGTATATTAGAAACAAAAGCTACTGTTTTTCATATGGCAATTTATTCAAGTAATTCCTTCTTCTTTTAATAATTTCTTCATTTGGATCAAATTTTTTTTTATTCAAGTAAACCCACAAATACATTTAAGAGAAGTAAACGGTAATAATGTGTCCCTTTGACCGATCAAAAAAAACCTAGCATTTTTAGGGGCGACCCCAAACGAATTAGGGGCGACTTTTTTATTCCCAACCCATATACACCGTTAAGGGATGTCCAAAAATGCGGAGAATACGTTAATGCCCTTACATAATCGGAAGCTATTCTGTGCCCGTTTATTATAAAGAAATCGGAAGCTTAGTAACGATATTATACTACCGATTAATATCGATTTTGTGGCAAACTCGTATCTGGTTTCTTTAACAATCGGTAGGAAAAAGAACCTCACGAGACTACCAATTGTTAAAGTATAGAAATAAGAAATCTTTAGAATTTTGCAATGGTGAAATTTGGGGCTCCTATATAATCGGACGAATAAAAAAATGTCTAAGCTAACGATTTAGGACTTCCCATAATCGGGATGGTAAAAGTAAACATTCCTAACGATTATGGTAGATTTCAAATTTCCTACAATGAAGGATTTTAGAAAAAACTCATTTTGGGGCAACCTATAATCGGAAGGTTGGGTAATATATTTATCTTCCGATTATGGCTACATCCACAGCTCAAGCCAAGTGGTTATGGTCGGTTCTGTACCTTCGAAACTATAGAATTTGTAAAGGTTCAATTTGTGGCTTCCAATAATCGGTAGGTTATAAGTAACCCCTCTACCGATTTTGGGCTACTCAACAATCGGTAGCTAATTAGGTGGTATTACCTACGGATTAATAACCGTTTGACAGATAAAACCAAAGTCAACCTAAATTCATTCTATTTCATTTTCTTTTCAACTTCCACTTCAACTCCTGTTCTCCTCTTTCCTTCCGATTGCAGAGAGGAAAACTCTCCCCCTCTCCTCGCTATACATCGTTCATCGTCTAATCGAATCATCGTCGATTATTCTCTATAAAGATGAAAGAAAAGGAACGTAAGAAAGCTCGAACCAAAAACGTAGTGCGCGGTGAGGATCCGAATATTGGATTGCATGCCCGTAATAAAGAGGTTTTAACTCACGAACCCGAAGAACACGAAGAAGATGAAGTCCCTAATGTAGGCGATACTGATAGCCAAACTCTCAGGAAACTTGAAATGGCGCCGATTAGGTAAGATTCTACCATTAATTAGGTTTATATTGCTTCAATTCGACAAATTCATGTTTTTTTTTTAGGGTTTTCGGTTATTACCCAGATTCGGTAGGTTAGGTGTTGTTTTAAGCTTAAGATTGTGGCCGAATTCTTCATTTCACGAGAACATTTTTCATATTCGGGTGGTAAATATTTAGGTTGCCTACCGATTATAGAACATTTTTCATTACTGAGGCCTAAATCGATCATAATCGAAAGTTAATTGTGTTTTTGCCTTCCGAATATACTAGGGAAGAACAAGTATTAGAGACGCAATAATCGGGTGCTATCTTTTGTAATTTCCTTTTGATTGTTTAGGCTGAACCACTTGAGTAATTTCTGGACACAAAGTGATGCATATTCGGTAGAAAGTAGTTTTGTGAGGCTTCCGATTGTGATTCATTCGGAAGGGTGGATTTTTTATGCCTTTCGATTATTGGTATTCGGAGGGTTATGTTGAAATTTAGATTCCGATTATTGTGTGTATATAAACACATTCGAACACCAAAATTTTTATTTTGTTTCCGATTATATGTATTCTGTAGCTTTAGGTGAACTGATATTTACGATTGCGAGTAATCGGAGGCAATTGGTTAAATCAACCAACCGAATATATAGATTAATAACCTGTTGTACTTTCTTTTGTTGTTTAGGGATAGGCGAGGTAAAAACATCAAAGATGCAATTGTCTCAGCTAGTGTAAAGAAGGATAGGCGTCAGAACCTGACAGCTAGTGCAAGGAGAGCTAGGACTGCTAAATCCGCTTCAAGTGCTCAAGATGGAACTCAACAAGTAAGCCAAGAAGCTGTTCAACCTAGTGCCCCTCAATCAGAACCGGTTCAAGAAGGTGTTCAACCAAGTGCCTCTCAATCACAAACAATCCAAGAAGGTGTTCAACCAAGTGCCTCTCAATCACAACCAATTCAAGAAGCTGTTCAACCAAGTGCTCCACCATCACAACCAGAAGTAGGACAACCTAGTGGTGCTCAAGAAGAAGGAGAAGTCGAAAAGAAAAATCCTCCTCGAAAGAAAGCGAAACACCTTGTCCCAGATGAACTGAAGGTGAAGGATATTCCAAAAGGTGTAATCCTTGGGATGCCGGAGGATGGAGGAGAATTGTTATTTTGATACAAAGAATCCTGGGCCAGAGAAATATATGAAACCGAGGTAATGATCGTATCCATTTTTATAACCTATTATGTTTTTCTTCGTAATACTTTTAAGGGTTATAGTTTTAGGTTATTCTAATTTTATTTTTAACTTGTCATGTGTTTAATAGTATCATTCCGATGAGGTTCGTTTACTCAAAGCGACCTCCGCACCAACAAAAATGCTAGATTGGCCTTTGAAGGATGAATGTGAAGGTTCAAGACTATTATTACAAATTCAGGGTTGGATGATGCTGCGGAGAACTCAATGTTCGAACATGACCGGGTGGCTATATCGGCGTTTGTGGAGAGACTTTATCTTGAGACCTACACCTTCCATATGCCTTTTGGGGAGATGACGATAACCCCAGATGATGTTGTGCAGATTCTTAAACTCCCCATCCATGGCAAGAGTGTTAGGGATGAGTTCACTAAGCAGTCGGAATGGAGGAAACTTTATGATCTGACTAAGAAGTGTTTGGGTTGGGATGAAGAAACATCAACAACTGAGTTCAACAGATGCATGAAGTATAGAACTAGACAGTTCAACATGGGTACTGTGATGGATATGTTCAAGGGAACCAAGGAAAAAGAAGAGAAAGGAACTTTAACCGATGAGCAAGTCAACCACGCGGCCACCGCATATCTCCTATGTGTATTGGGATGTGTCATTTTCCCCAATGCCAGTGGCAATCGAGTCGACGCCAACCTTTTACAACTTCTGGATCCTCTCGATAAAGTGCATGAGTACTCATGGGGCACGGCATGCCATGCGTGGTTGATGGAAGAGTTGAGAAATGCGTCGAGGCTTGGAATCAGCCAAGTGGCCGGGAACGTGAGTCTACTACAGGTATTGTTTATTAACTCTACATACTTGGTTATTTTTTTTTTCTACCATTGAAGAATCAATTTCCTAATACTTGAAAAAATGACAATATAGACATGGATCTACGACCACTTCCCTATCTTGGGATTGGCCATTGAAAACCCGGCGCGGGCGAAAGGTGACCCTAGAGGAACAAAGCACGTCTTCGATGACAACCATTCTAGGACGAAGGAGCAGCAGCTGATTCGTTTGAGGGAGATTTTGGACTCACTTAATGCCCAAGACGTATGCTTTGATCCATACAAGGAAGACCGAGCTGATAGACATATCGCGGGTTGGTCCGATTTGGCACTTTATTTTGGACCGTTGTGGCACCCCACATGATATGTGATGTACAATGCCTCAAGGGTGATGCGACAACACGGTTTTGTACAAGGTATACCAAAGGACCAAATCCATGACAATTTCACTTTGGAGCTGGAGCACTGCAAGTCTGATAAAGATTCTATCATGGTGGTTCACAAGGGTTCACCATCCTGTAAATTCCATTGGGATAGAAGGGCGCATTACTTGATCAACCAAGGAAGGGCAGCCAACCAAGGTTTTGAAAATGCTCCCAACTATATGGATTGGTACCGGAATGTTTCTCATCTTCGTGTAATCCGTGATCTTAAAGCAAAGCCCGATTCGTACAAGAGTATCCTCAAAGAGAAACCTGCGGGTTTTGATAGATTGGTACGTATTGTTTTATTAATTTAGTTTAATATTATGGGTCAAAATAGAGTAATAACCGTTTGATGGTATGCTATGTTTTAAAACATATGAGCAGGTTCAAGCGTTTGTCCAAATGGTGCACTGATTGCATAAAGTCCGGAGAGCCTGTGTCAATTGAGAAGATAAAAAAGAACCAAAAGTTGATTGATAACGTTGACAATGAGGAGTATGCATCTCAGTTCGGGGGAAAAATTGCAAAAGAAACCTACAACCAAGGTGAACAAAAGAACTCGGGCGTCATCGAGCACTCAAGTTGATGAAACCAATGATGATGTTGGTCCAAGTCGTAGAGGTGGTAAAGGTCGCAAAATCCAAGCAAAAAGGAACAAGTAAACTTTCGATGTTGTAAACTCTCGATGTTTTTCGTTAACTTTATGGATAACTTTGTTTATGTTGGATTATGTCGGATTATGTCGTTTTCAAAGTTTGTGTCAGATTATTAGTTGTTACGTTATGTTTATGGATTATGAATGGTTATGTTTCTATGTTTATGCATTTAACGATGACTCGCAAGCGAATCACATGAAGAGACATGAAAGTGTTGAATTTTGGAACACAATCGGAAGATAAGTTTATATATGAACCTACCGATTTTGGGGATGTTTCATTTTTTAGTCAGAATCGGTAGGGTTATACGTTATTAACCTACCGATTCTGGGGATTTTGCAAAATATTTTGTCAGAATCGGAAGATTGCTAATATACTTTGCCTTCCGATTATCACGTGTAAGGAAAAATTGTCTCCTGTATCCAAACAACACCACAATCGAAAGGGAAATGTGCACCTTCACTTCCGAATAATAATAATCGGTAGGTTTATTTGTTATGTTCCTTCCGACTGTTATATGTAAAAAAACTTTGTTTTCTGTAACCAAACAACACCATAATCGGAAGGTAATTGTGCACCTTGACTTCCGAATATTATTAATCGGTGGTTTTAGGTTTTTTTAATTTCCGATTATTCTACCAAAAAACAACTATGGTTTCTGGAACCAAACAACACTTTAATCGGAAGGTAAATTTTCACCTTGACTTCCGAATAATATTAATCGGTAGGTTTAGTTTTTGTTAATTTCCGATTATTCTGTGTGAAAGAACTTATGTTTCCTGGAACCAAATAACACCATAATCGGTAGAGTTAGTTGACATCTAATATAACCGAATATTTTAATCGGTAGTTTGTGTAACAAAATACGCTTCCGTTTCTTTATAATCGGGAAGTTTGTATATTAATAATCCTCCGATTACATGCATTACATAAAGTTCAAACGACCTTAACCTTACAATTTCGTCAAAAGCAAGTAAATCCATACTCCTAATTGACCATAAAAGTATTAAAAAAGATCATAACGTCCAAACACCACAGAAATTGTCCCTCTTGATCTTGTAACATCCTTCATGTTCAAATCGTTTCCCGTAGAGGTCCATATACCGACGATCAGCAAGATTTCTCTGAAATTACGAATGAGTAACAAGTTAGTACTAACTTATGTTAATGTGAGTCGGAGTTATAAAGATACTTACTCGTTTTTCATACGTCCACCAAGAAAAAGCGTCCCTAACAAATCGTTCTTCATCTTCAAGTTTGTCAATCTCCTTGTCGACTGCCTTCTTTCTCATCTTAATGTCATTGGATGATCTTCGAATTCGATTACCATCTAACGCTTCAAATACCATTAAAATACGGTTCCATAATTGCTCTTCGGATTCCCGTTTGTGGAGCTTGTGAACACGATCATGAGCAGTTACCACAACCCACGCTCTATAAATAGCACAATCTTCTTGTTCGGCAAAAGCAATATCCATGTTTTTGGTTTTCAAAATTAGAACTGAAGAGAGGAAAGAGTTTGGTGCAATTGGGGTGATAGATATGAGTTTCTTTATATAGGTTTAGGTTCCAACGGCTCTTTTTCTTTTTCCAAAAACTCCAAATGACTATTTCGAAATTTGGTTTAAAATGCCAGGCTAATTTGACGAAGGTTGAATGTGGAGAAACCAATAACCGGTAGGTATTTTAGTTAGAATATCTATCGATTATGGTAGCTTTCAAATTTTGAATTTGGGTCAACCTATAATCGGTAGGTTGTGGAACCTATTTGGCCTACGATTATGGCTACATCCAAATCACGAACCACATGGTTATGCCTGGCTCTGTACACTCAAAACCTATGGAATTTGGCAGGGGTTCGATCTGGGGCTCCTTACAATCGGTAGGTTGTTAAATTGGATAGACTACCGATTATGGTAGATTTCAAAATTCATCACATGAAGGATTTTAGAAAAACTCATTTTGGGGCAACCTATAATCGGTAGGTTGTGGAACCTATTTGGCTTACGATTATGGCTACATCCAAATCACGAACCACATGGTTATGCCTGGCTCTGTACACTCAAAACCTATGGAATTTGGCAAGGGTTCGATCTAGGGCTCCTTATAATCGGTAGGTTGTTAAGTTGTTAACTCTACCGATTATGGTAGATTTCAAAATTCATCACATGAAGGATTTTAGAAAAAACTCATTTTGGGGCAACCTATAATCGGTAGGTTGTGGAACCTATTTGGCTTACGATTATGGCTACATCCAAATCACGAACCACATAGTTATGCCTCGCTCTGTACACTCAAAACCTATGGAATTTGGCAAGGGTTCGATCTGGGGCTCCTTATAATCGGTAGGTTGTTAAGTTGTTAACTCTACCGATTATGGTATATTTCAAATTCCCTTACATGAAGGATTTTAGAAAAAACTCATTTTGGGGCAACCCATAATCGGATGGTTTGGTAATATATTTAACTCCGTTGATTAACGCTGCATCCAAAACACGAACCAAGTGGTTATGGCTGGCTGTGTACACTCAAAACCTATGAAATATGGCAAAGGTTGGATCTGAGGCTCGTTATAATCGGTGGGATATATAATTATATACCCTACCGATTATGGTAGATTTCAAAATTCATTACGTGAGTATTTTTGAAAAAACTCATTTTGGGGCAACTTATAATCGGTCGTTTATGTAACCTACTAGGCTTCCGATTATGGCTACATCCACAGCTCAAGCCAAGTGGTTATGGATGGTTGTGTACACTCAAAACCTATGGAATTTGGCCAAGGTTGAATATGGGGCTCCTTATAATCGGTAGTCTTACAAGTTGGATAAGCTACCGATTATAAAAGGGATTATTAGCCGAAGTATCTACACAATAATCGGTAGGTATTGTTTTAATTTAACCTAGCGATTCACCTTTAACCTACCGATTATGGTGTAGGCTCTCGATTATATAAGGGCATATTGGCCATTTTGAAAAATCGAAGATAAGGGGTAGCTTAGATTTACGTTTGGGTGACCTTTTTTGTCTTTTAGTGTCGCCCCTAATTCTTTTGGGGTCGCCCCTAAAAATGCCAGGAAAAATAAATAATGTGTCCCAGCATGAATAAATCTAGGAGATTCCAGTACAGAACCATCAATTCCAAATCTTAAATACGAACCAACTCTGCCCGAAATTGCTATGTGAACAGCCGGATAACAGCTGAGTAATAGCTGATCCCACATGGCAGCTAACATGTAGGATAGAGAAAAAAAAATGTACCCACGTCATCATCGGCAACATGCAGAGAGGTGATGGTTTATTTCATGGGATCCATCTAGATTCATCAAAATTAGTTGATTCAAAAATCAATTTTTGAAGAAAGCCACGATTATTTACTATTTTTGCTTGATTGTCGATGTTCTCCCCTTAAAAGTTTTCCTCCCATCGATCTCTGATTGCTTGTGGGTTTTCTTACCCTAAAAATTTTCATGTTAATTTTGTGTTTGATTGTACATGAAGCTTGGATAATTTTTAATTTTTATATGATTTCTGGTTTGGGATTTGTAATTGTTTATCTCTGCTTGCATTCAATAATCACCCAAGTAGCTCGCCGTTTGCCCTAAAAACTTCTAATCAAAATCAAATATTTTTCAGTTACCAGTAATAAAATCCAGATTCAAGATAGTACGTCTATGGTGGACAATACTAATACCAAGAGATGTTAGGGTTTCTCTTCAAGCCAAGACAGAATTTTGAACTCCATGATACCACTGGATACTTGTATACTTCGTTTTGTGTTATCCATGTAAATGGTGATAGAATGGTTGATGATGAAGAATCGGTAAGCGGAAGAAGATGTGAGGGTGAAGAAGCAGAAGTTTTAGTAACTGCATTTTGTTTCGATAACTCCATTGTATTTTTAACGACGTGGATAGAATGAGGAATGACTCATTCCTCCACATCATTTTCCAAGTCGGATCCGCTGTCACTCAGCTGTTCATGTAGCAGAGTTGAACTCTGCCTGACTATCTAACATAGGATTAGGATAGTGGGTTGGCCGGTGGGATAAACGGAATTACTAAATTTGGAAAGCAAGATATTTATTAGGAAACTGACCTATACTTGGAACTCTCAAGAGGTTTCTAATATTTAGACTTGCTGCCTCTATAAATACCAGCAGCAGTTTGGCCAGTCATCATACTCAATCACTTGCATCGATTTCACTCTATTTCTTTTGCTCAACTTCATCAATCAAAATATTTAAGAAGTTCTAAGAACTGTTGCTTCCACTGTTACTCCGATGGCAATAACAACAAAATCTTCTGAATTGGGTTTAACTAACAATAAAATCTTTGAAGAATCTAATGGAACTTGTGAAGAATTGTCCGTTGATTTGCCGTGGTACACCCGTTTAGGACTATTAGCATTGAGTCTCCTGGGCAACATTCTCGCATTACAGGTCTTGGTCATCGGTATCAAATTAGGGTTCTTGAAAAGCTTTCTCCTAATAACATGTCTAGGTATTATATCAAGGTGTCTGCCACTAATAACATGTCCTTGGATTATACGACCACTAGAGTATATGACAGCATCGATAGAAAAATATGAGAGGATTTTATCAAGACGTATGGAAATAAACGTTGATTATGAATTGGCGACCCAAAACGTTAAAGAATCGCCCGTTCATCTTTTGTTAATACTCTTTGCCATCATTCTCTTGAGCATGTTTCGCTTATTACGATTCTTGCTATTCTTTACCATCGTTGTGGTCATGATTTGCAAATTAGGGCCCTTGGCCACCGTTTTCCTAAATTTTAATCTGATTGTGATGCCACCATCTATAATTGTCATGATTGGCAAATGTCTACGGATTCTACCAGACTACACATATGCCGCAATTACAAGGTTATATAATAGCACATTCTCCTCAAGACTTGATTATGCGGGAAGCGGGGTTGCAACTCTTGAAACAGAAGGTTCTATTTTATACACAGGTGACGGGTCTTCACTGGATTACCTTGGGGAGGAATTTCCTATTTCGTTTCACCAAAAAATAAAGTTATACAGTACTAGTTTTTAAAATTAACATTTATTTTATAATGTACTAATTTAGGAAAGTGTATCGTCTTCGTTAACAAGTACAGTAATAGTTTTAGGAGATATTGTTTGGTTGGAGTACAAAGAGCTCTATTTTTGATATTATTTGGCCTCTGATTAATTAAGAAAATATTGTTTCTTTGAAGATTATCTTAAAAATACTGCATTACTACAGTGACACCGGCAAAATGCAACATTTTTGGTGTACTAACAACCTAACTAGTAGATCTATAAATCATTTCTAATTACACACAGAAAATCTATCAGCTCTTAAACTGGTCCTTGTAAACCATTTCTTACAAATACCTGAATGTAAAGAAAATGCTAGTAATAAATATCACCAGCCCTTGCCAATAAGCCACAGCCAATCAAGTGCTATACCGACAACCAAACCTCCGAGTACAAAAATTGTAAGCAAATTCCCCAAAGCATTTTGCTCTGGCCCCTGCAAACACATTTTAGTCATTTGATGAGAACGAACTAAAAAAACATTGGTTCTTATCATTAAGCTAAATCACCACATTTACAACTCACAACTAACCTTATAACCTTGGGGTGCAACAATAAAGTAGCAAACAGTGAGATAACCATGGCTTAATCCTAATAAGGATGTCAAAAGTATCATCCAACCTTGGTCTCCATATTTAGCAGTGAAATAGAAAGCTGGAACAAGTGCAAAACGAGAAACGGTCGCAATCATAAGGCCTCTTCTCGACTCTAGCTTCAAGCTTTCTACCATGGGAATGTATCTCCCAAGTAAATCCAACACATTAAACATTGCTAGTAGAACAAGTGCGTACCTGAAAATTTTAAACATTTTCATCTAGTAAACGAGTGCTTATGCTGTTTATCTTGTTTCGAGCGGAAGTTAGAAAATTGCCATTTTGTATTGCCACTTTGCAGGAGACCATGGAAGAGAAATTAGAGCTATTACCAAGTGCCCAAGCCATGCTTCCCAGTATCTTCTGCTAAGAACCCAGGGAAAATTGAATACGTCAACACGGATACCAGAAACGCAATAATTGCGTAGTCTTTGTTTTCAAGAAGCAGCTGCGTACGGCTCAGACGCTCTACTTTATCATTAAGACCCTCTTCAGACTGCACCATATTAGAAAACTCAGAATCTTATTTTAGGAAAATTTCAAACGGTTATTGTAATGTTATTCAAATGCAAATGATATACCATATCGTTTTCTTGTAATTTAACACCAGCAGAAGCTAAATCAGCAACAACTGTTTTTGATCCCTCTGAAGCCGCCTTTGAGCGATAATATTTGACAACTGGTATTTTTGCAAAGACAAATGCGTAGAGTAGTAGACACAGCAACTCAAAAAGTGCGGAGATCACAAGGAACATTACTGCGTTAAGAGATTTATTAACGTCAGGTTGCAGCCACAACACACGAACACTGAAACAAAAATGTTTGTGTTTTTTTAACAGTAAGAATGAAATACAAGTGTAATTGATAGAATTGATTGTGCATACTTGCTCCCTTGCGAAGACCATTCTTCGAGTTTTCAAACACTCCTTTGGTACTGAGCCTCAAAACCGATGTCAGAACCCCTGACGCAGATCCACCAGCCAAGAATGACTGCAAGCATTTCCATCAGCAAGACAGAAAACAAAAAGAAGCAAAGTTGAATAATTATAAAAAACATGGAACCTCTTACTTGTATGAATTCGGGGCACATCAAGGAGAGATCCCCAAGCATTCCACCTTCAACACATCCATCGCCAAGTCCAAAAAGGACTACAATAGAGCATAGGCCAATGTATGTCGCTAGACCTCCATCCCCAGAAGTAGCTAAGTCAACCTATAAATAATATGTCATGCAAAACGGAAGTAGGCACAGAAAAAGATGAAGGGAAAATTGGGGATATGCCCCAAAATCGACTGTCATTTTGGGGATATGCCCCAGGATTCCAGTTTTCGGGAATAGCTAGCCGTCCAAAATCCCATCCAAAACTGTTAAGTAGTCAACATTCGCACACACTTGGGATTACATATGAGAATTAAAAGACATATATATATACTAACACCTTTACAAGGTTCAGGAACATATTCAGACAGAAAAAACCTCGAAGAAATTAGAGAAAAAGTTCAGACACATTTACGGTAAATTGACTATTTAACGGTTCCTTGACGGAAACCGTTACTTTGGGCATATTCCCAGAAATAGGAATCCTGGGGCATATCCCCAAGATGACAGTCGATTTTGGGGCATAGCCCCAATTTTCCCGAAGAAGAAATGAATTACTCCACAAATGAGAAGAATAGAATAGAGTACTCACAATTGGAATTGACAGGGCACTTAAAAAGAACAGGAGATAACCAATTAAATTTCTCTTTCTTGTGTTTACTGTGGCCTCGTTGTATGCCAAAATTGAGCTTGTTCCGAGAGTAAATAGAACATAAACAACTGTGAAGACCCTAGTAGGATGATACCGCTGCGGAGGAAGAAAAAAATTATAATCAGTCTAGTGTATTGTAGAATTTCTTTCTTTACTCTTTGGGGAGTGTTTTAGATGGTTTTTTAAAATCATTGTTTTCCAAATGTATAAAAAGAACCTTAAAGTCATCTCCAAAGCAGTTGCAAAAAGGTTAGAAAACAATGTGTACCGGGAACAATGTGAGGTAGTAATCTTCAGCAGTTAACATGCTGTTCCAAACAAAAAGGCTGCCATTTCCCAGAAGCCAACATACTATCATCGCACTAGTCTTTCCCTGCAGCTGTTATTGATTTTGGAAGACAAGAAAAATAAAAAAAAATCAGGTACCAGGTAAAACTAAAATGTAAGTTGCATTTAGAAAAAATCACGTGTATTATTTTTGGTGGTGGATGAGGGTGAATCATTATAAGAAGTTAATAGGATGAAGATTATACCTCAGCTCCGGTGGTTATTGGTCGGGTCATCTTCTGAAAACATAAAAGAAAATGTAAATGAGTTTTATACTAAACCCTGATCATCAAGAACTTCAAAATTTAAAATCTAACCTTGAAAGATTTGAAATGAACTACAATTTGGAGTCTTGGTTTAGATTTGAAATGAACTCCAATGAGTAGGATTTTATAACCAATCTTGGTTTTTGTTAAAGTTCTTAGGTTTTTGTTCTTACAATATAATTAATGGTTATGAGGCTTGCAATTTTCTTTTGAGATTTCAATTGTTCTTTGTTTTGGTCGTAACAAAAATGGAAATTTCAGTACTTGACATAAGCTCGTCCATAAACGTCGACATTGATGGAATTTTCATTACTTTTCTCTAAAGAAGTTTTTTTAATGGACTACAACCAAACTAGCACCGACATTGGAGTACGAGCCATGGCTCAATCGGCCAAAAAATAAAGGAATAGGCAGAAAAACCATCCTACCTTACATGTCAAACCCATTTTAGTAAGTGTCCGCCTTTCATCTTTTGGTGAACACATAACTCGTTGGACACAAATAAACACGAGGCACTATTAATTCTGAGAGAGTTGGAGGGTTATTCTCAATCACGGAATTTCTGGTTTCCGCTCGACTGTCCGATGTCATATTTCCAGCATTTGGTTACACACCAGGGTGTTGAGGGGAGACAATTCCTCTGGCACTGGGGGTTCCTCCTGCCCCACCTATGCGACCTTCAACTAGTGGCTAGTGCAGACACAAGTTGTTCAACTTCATCAACGTGAGGAGGGCCATGACTGATGTTAGGACTCCTTTTGACGGCCCTGATATTGGGATGCCCAAAGTAGACACAAAAAAATCTTGCCCCTCTCACTATTCGACCAGGTCAACATATTTTGACCATGAGCGAAGAAATGTCACTTGTACTCTGTTACAATTATTTCAAGATTGATTCCATTTTACAATGTGAATCATAACTGCCCTAACTAAACTATGGATTATTTTTTTTTGAATAAAACTATACTTTTATTGCTATATACATATGTAATAAGATGCTGCGATAATAATTGTATAGGTCATTAGTAAGTTGATCTGTGATACAAAAAATTGCATACACTACGGGAAAAATATACATCTACAACTGGAGATTTACAACACTTCGCTAAACATCGTAGAAAGTCCTATGTTTTAAAACTGGTTTCAAAGGAAGAGTTGTCGTATATCATCACTACCAACCCTTACGAACAAGGGGTTGCGCTAAGAAAACAAACGACAACTCCTTTAGCAAAATTGTTGTGACGACATTTAGGTATAACAACTTTGTTTCATAAGTGTAGTGACTTAGCCTATCACAATCTCACAAGTGTTGTTGAAAAACACAAAAATATGATAATGAAAAATACGTTAGAGGGGAGATTCGAACATGAACCTAATGCATGGATGTCTAGCTCATCAACCATCCTTACAGTTCACAAGTTTTGGTTTTTTTTTTTTTTTTTTAATAGAAACGTATAACAACACTTATAAGTGTTGTTGAAGTTAAAATATAGAATGTTGGAAAAAATTAGGTTTGGGGGATTCGATCCTGAGCCTCCTGTATGTTAGTCTACACCACTAACCATACCTACACTATCACAGGTTCTATTAAGTTGGTGGTTCTTTAATACACTAACTTTATGACAACCCTTCATAAGTGTTGTAAAACAAAATGTAATGCTCAAAATAATGCTCAGTGACTAAGCCGAAAATAGCGTGAAGCATTCTTTGTAATCACATACATTCTTCTCTCGTAAACAATCACATACATTCTATAAGACCACCCACTTTAAGCAAAGCATGCAATGAACTAAATGAATAAGTTTGGGGAATTATGGCAAAAGTATACCATCAGATTATAAGTTAGAAGGGAGGGAGCATATATATACGAATATAAGCATATGTAGAGCAATTATGCACAAGTTGAGACCAAGGCAGAATTTAAGTGGGCCAATATAGCAACCATAACAACTGAAATGTCCCATTTTCTCTCCTCCTTCATCCGGGCTTGAGACCGGCAATGAAATGATATATCATTTACATTGGCGGAGTTAAAAAGGGTGTTATAAAAGTAACAGAGCTAGCATTTTATAATTAAGCACACGAATGGAGCTGTTAACTGTCTTTTTGCAAGAACAATACTAGTATTAGTAAAGAAAATACAACTAGAGTATGCAAGCTGCATTCTTACAACCTACAAACTCGTACATATGAGAACAAGTGGTCCGCACTCGCACTTTTAAAGAAAAACATTACCATCTCCAAATCGATATTCACACACAAATGATGTTAACAAAAGAAGCCCCGAATTACCAACAAAAGAGAACATAGAGTTTGATAAGTGAGAAATACACAAGCCAATACACGCAAGTCACACAAAGACGCACTGCAATACTGATAGCAGCGAAGAAACACCCCATGTGCGGCAGTAGTGGATACATCAAATATCCATAAAAGTGGCAAGTGATAGCAGCTACTGCTCCATACTCATTCTGGGTAGAAGCATACTTCATAAAGAAAGATCTTGCACTATTAATAAACAACTCATACAGAACTACACACTCAGCTGTAGCAAAAAACTTGAGAGTAGCAGTTGAAATAGATTACTGAGAAGGCAAATAACACCAAATATTACTAAAGTAAGAATACAATATAATAAAAACAATACACTAGTGATCTAACTTGTGAACTTCTTTTTCTTCTTCTTTTTGTTCTTCTTCTTTGTCGGAACCACTATGATATATTCCCCATCTTCTCTTACGTAACTCTCGCTCTCGTCATCCATTTGGAAACCAAGAGTTGAAGTATCCACTGGTTGGCAATTTGTGTCATGCATTTCATTGTATTCCTCTAATTCATGGAAACCCCTAGGTGGTGGTTTCACCATCACATACCAGTTAGATGTATTTGACTCTCGAGAATAGAAAACTTGTCGCGCTTGCTTTGCTAAAATGAATGGATCGTTACAGTATTGGTTCTTATGCTGATTTAAATTGACCTATGTAAATCCATCTTCTACCTTCACACCAAAATTGGTGTGAGCCCAATCACATTTGAATATTGGAATTTGAAACATATGATTGTAGTCCAACAATAGAATTTCTTCTAAAACACCGTAGAACCCACTAGTTTCTGACCGTCCTGCAACTAAGGTTGTTGATTCAATTGAAACTCCACTGTTTTGTGTGACTCTCTTAACATCCTTCGTAATAAACCTAGTGTCATTGACTAGCAAGCCTTTATATGATACACAGTTTTCTAACGGCCCATATGACAACCATTCTACCGTGTGTGATACTGGCATGCCTTGTTCGATTTGCATCTTAACCTACAAATGTATAATCTCAGGACATAAGAATATAACTAAATTTTCTATCTAAGCATCAGAAGTTAGATTTATAGTGATGATGTGCCTAACATGGATTGTTCTAAGTGACATAATGAAACAAAATCACACGTATTTGTGTTTTTTGTAGTAGTTTTCCGTAGCAAACAAAATGTCTAAGTGTTTAAACTATACTAAGTTGCATAATCGACTAAGAGTGGGCTAAACGTACCTTTTGTTGAAACCAATCTGCAAATGTGTCTGATTTGTATGGAATTGAGTTGGTCTTCACTAGTAATTGCCCTCCCCGTCAAGATTTTAACTCGTACATATGCATTCTAAGACAAAAGTAAAATTAGAAAATGAAGTATTAATTGACAGACCATTTTTAATGAACATGAACGTCATACTTACGTCATATATGGGTCAATTTCGGGTGTGTTAAAAAGCACATATCCGTGAGCTATCTTTAACTTCTCACTATCCATACGCACTTGGACACCTTTAGAAAGAGGACGTGTCTTGCGGTGTGGAACCCTTTTGAGTGTTTTCGTTATGCCTTTGCTTTACTCCTGTTTCAGCTGATTGGGCCTTACGAATATCAAAATACCTAACATACTCCATTCCAAGATAACACTCGGCTATACAAGATTCAGGTTGTGTATAATTCTTTACATATTCTTTGAATGTCTTCATATACCTAGGAAAGTCGCGTATGCAAACGTTACCAGTTAATTAAATATTAGTATCTCTAAGCTACAAAGGGCATAACTTTCAACACGAAACCAAAAAAAACAGAAGTAATATAAATTAAATTGGCATACCTTTCAAATGGATACATCCAACGATATTGTACAGGTCCACATAATCGCACTTCTCGAGCTAGGTGAATTGTCAAGTGCACCATGACATCAAAAAGTGACGGAGGGAAGTACCTCTCCAACATACACAAAGTCTCAAAGAACTTCTACTTCAAGTTCTATTAATCTATGGAGATCAACTGTCCTTTGGCATATTTCGTGAAAATAAGAACATAACCTGAAAATTGCCTTCCTTGGCCCTACAGGTAACAGTCCTTGCAAAGCAACATGTAATATTTGTTGCATAAGAACATGGTAATCATGAGCCTTAAGAACACCTAAGCAACCATCTTTCGAGAAATGCTTTCTAAGATCAGAACTATAACCATATGGAACCTTCAAATTTCTCATCCTATTATACAATATAGCCTTTTTCCTTGTCATTTAAACAATATGGTGCTGGTGGAAGGATCGTTTTGCCATTTATCTCTTTTGGATGCAATTCTGGTCTTATTCCCATACTCTTCAGATCATTGCGGGACTTTAGACCGTCTTTTGTTTTGGACTTTATATTCAATATGGTACCAATGATACTCTCGCAAACATTTTTTTATGTATGCATAACATCAATATTGTGTCGTAGTAATAAATCCTAGGAAGATGGAAAAAACCTAACATTAGTAATTAATTCTAAAAAAAAGTAAAAGATCAGATATTTAATCTATGTGAAAGTTATAATGTCATGCTGTTGAATCTTAGGTAAGTATATAAATGAAGTATGTCATGGCATTTGAGGAATGCAAGATTTGGAAACGCCAACTAGCTTAAATTGGAGTACAATGATTATAATGTTTGCAAGAACAGTATACAATTAATCAAGATATAATGATTTCACTAGCGCTAATGCGACTTAGTTTTGCACTTTTATATAAAGATATAATTTTCTATATAGAAAACAAAAAACAAATAATTTTCGAACTCATAAAATGCAATCCCTATAATGAATAGAAAAGTAGGGGAAATAGTCTATGTTACCATTTGCAAGAAGTTATAAGAAACTTCCCATTAAATGCCACCAAAACAGACACTAGATAGAAATTACTCCTTAAGCTAATTTTTCATGTGTGCTGGGAGATTCTTATCCTCACTTAAGCTAATTTTGTAGTGTAATTAACTTTGTTTATGTGTTCTCTCACTTAAGCTAATTTGGCAGTGTAATTAATTTTGTTAATGTGACCAAGACTGTGTGCCATTTAGATTGCATTTGTTGATAATGTGAAGTTTAGAGGCTAACACGGTGCAAAGCAGAAGAACCCATAGCTAAATATTAACAAGTAAGTTTGAAGTTATGGAACTAACCTTCCAGTAAGGCAAGTCGAAGAATATCGACCTTTTGTTAAACACCCGAAGTTCAGTTTCATCATCATTTGCATCAGAAATAGCCGCATCAGCAACAACAGCCCTTTTCCGCTTCCCACATTTAGAATTACCCATATTTGCACTTGTTGCCGCACTACTCTTGCCCTTATTCTTCTTCTTTTGCTCTTTCTTTTTCCTTATATCCTCCTCGTTCTTCTCCGCTTTCCCAAAATCATTTGTAATACTATTCTGACATTCAAGTGCCGCTGCACCAGACATAACAGGTGGCTTTTCCTTCCTCTCAATCTCTCCATTAAACCAGTCTTTTTTCTGCCGAAGAGGATGATTATGACGAAGAAATCTCCTATGATTCAAGTATACAATTTTACGACTAAATGGCAACCAGTTTGAAAGTGTATTTTCACCGCAAAGAGGACAGGCTACCTTCCCTTTATACGTACATCCAGATAGATTACCATATGCAGGGAAATCGTTTATTGTCCACATTAATAATGCCTTCAAGTTAAAATCTGTTTTAGTAAACGAATCATATACCTGCACCCCTTTCTCCCACAACTCAATAAGATCATCAATCAAGGGCTGCAAGTATACATCAATGTCATTACCCGGTTGTTTTTTTCCTGAATCAAGCATGCTCGAATTATGTTGTCACCTTGCATACACAACTGAGGGGGCAAATTATTCACCAAGAGCATCACTGGCCAACAAATGTGGGTTGCGGAAAGATCACCAAATGGATTAAATCCATCAGCAGCAAGCCCAAGACGCAAATTACAGGGATTTAAAGCAAACTCGGGATACTTTCTGTCTATGTGCTTCCAAGCCAAAGAATCTGTTGGATGACGCATCTTCCCATCCTTACTCTTGTTCGTCGCGTGCCATATCAACTGCTCAGCCAGCCCTGCTGATTGAAACAATCTCCTCAATCTCGGCACAATGGGGAAGTACCTAAGCACCTTCACCAAAGTATCTTTTTTTGCGGCTTGTCTATCATGTCAAGATCGTCCATGTTAGATTTGTCTCCGCCTTCCACCTAGAATAATGACATTTAGGACACTCATCCGCATCTTTCAAATCTTTTCTAAACAAACAACAATTATTAACACAAGCATGTATTTTATGGTAAGTCAATTGATAAGATTTCAAAGACTTCTTCACTTCATATGTTGAGCAAGGAAGACAATGATTGGCGGCAACAAGGAACCAATTGTCCCTGAGAAGTTCGTCAAAAGATTTCCTAGATAAACCATTTAGTGTCTTGTGCCGATACAATTCAACGAGCCGAGTTTGTTGTGATGGATAACTTTGTGTGTGTTTTACAATTAGGATATAACGGTGTGTCCACCTCTTCCACATGGTTTTCCAACCCCTCGTCTTGCACAAGTTCATGTCCCTGATCGATATGTGCATCAGCTTCAACATCAGCATCTACATGATATGAACCCCTTGTTGCTCCCTCTTGGTGTACATCAGTAGAAGTGTGTATAGTCTCCCCGTGAAAAACCCACTCAGTGTATGTAGGATCCATACCTCGTTTCAGCAAGTGAAGATGTACTTCTTTCGGAGGAAGTGGGAAAGCGAGATTCTTACAATCAACACAAGGACAACCGAACTCGGAAGGATTTCCAAGTCTCGACAAACAAGTATCTATGAAATTCTTCAAGGCCTCCTGATATGGAAGATCACCCCTGCATGAAAGAACGACGAAATAATTAAGCACGGAATAACGCAATAAAAGAGGGAAAACCAATGTAAAGAATGTAATATTCTACACATATTAACCTTGGCCAATAAACCCAATCTTTATTCATCATTTTGAATGACTTGAATATGCAAATCTGTTCAGTTCTTCGATCCAGTTAAAAAAAGCCTTTCAATTTACCTTCTCAACCAACACTAGAGCCACTTCTTTGGTTGGAATGTTGAATTTATTAAAGATTGATGGCACCTGGCGCAATCAAAATATGATAACCAGCATGAGTAACCATAATGGATTAACAAATCATAAGCTGTAACTTAAAAATTTTCCTTTCTTTTTTTTTTAACTTACAAACTTGGAGTTACACATTGTAAGATATTTACATATACAAAAATGGGGATTGAGAATACATATTCCAGGGTGAGGTACTGATATGAATATTTAGCTAGCATATAGCAGCCACCTTGTTTAGTTTTTTATGTAGATAGATACATTCCCAGTGAGGCAAAGCCTGGAGAAGATATTTACAGTCCAAAATAATGCTTCAGTTACTCCATAAGACCTTAGTTATAACAGTAGTTACTGACCAATTAAGTGAAGTCATTTAACTTTAACTCCTTGCACGAATTTGTCGAAAATTGAATCATTTGCTGAGTGAACTAGACCTTATATTATCATTGTTTCAGAAATTAGGGGAAATTAAAAGTAGCACTCACAATTTGCTATGAGTATCACATAGAGCAGACTGTCGCAAATCAATAAGCCGGATAGACCCCTTCGAGCTACTATACGCTAACGTATTACAATGAGTAGGGTGGAACTCAGCTGATGTTATAACCTCTGCAAGTACAAAGCTGGTAAAAGTTAAGAAAGCAATAACAAACCAACGGCGGCCTTACATAACAGAAAAATGTCTAAGGATGGGGTATAGATGTACGCAAAAGTAAAGCTAGATGGAACATGACATAAAGGAATAGACCGCACTTTGATTAGTCAGCTCATACTGGAGAATGATGCTTATATACTGATTACATAGGATTACTATAATGAGTTCTTCTAAAACACAGAAGCATTTTGAAAAGGATTCGCAATAAACCATACTACTTTTTGGCCTTGCCCTGTTCTTGAAGTTTCAGCCCAGTAACATTCTCCTATATGAAAGCAAATTTCTCTACTAGCTCTTATGTGAACATACTCAGAAAATCCAACGCCTTTAATTTTTCATGGAGAAACACGAAGCATCTAATGTGATGGGGTGACCAGATAAAGTACAAGGATATCTAGTTCCGCAGAAACAGCAAGAGTTTGCGCCTTAAACAAAAGTAAACAACGCATCAAGGCATAAGTTCTGACTTTTTAAAGCCCGCACGGCATGCGCCTTAAACGAAAGTTATTGAAGTGTAAAAAGTGTGCCCTAAGGCTAGCCTAAAAAGCTTTTTAAACTTTGCATCCATCTTAAAGAGTATCAAAAGATTCAAAATATACATTTCAATTGGTGCCTAATTTCAAGCAGAATATTTCCTAATACCATAGCCATCAAGGGTAGTCACTTGGATGCTAACAAGGAACACAGGGGAGTTCAATCCTTCTAATACCATCGTGATCAGTCGTTAAAAATATTACAATCGAGAGTTATTATGCTACCGCAAAAAATGCAGTCCATAAGAAGTGGTAGGAACCACAGAAGGTCAGTTTCCTTATTTCACGAAGTTCCTATTTTTTGATGAAGTGATTTCACCTTGGAGGAGGTTTCCATCTTTCCCTCCACTCAGCATCCACAAAAAACATTCAGGAACAGGGGCCAATCAAATCAACTAACACTTGGAGCAAAGGGAAACTGAACAATGGCCACTCAACTACCTTTTCCAGTATATAACGATGAAAAAAATCAGTTTAATTGATCATATCTTCGAACTAGTATAAGCAACCTTGTCTAACTTGAGTACATCAGGCCACATGTATAACCATTTGCTACTAAGAGTGCCTCTACAGCCTACGCAGGAAAAGCTTTAGACAAACTGGCCAATCAAATTGAAATCAAGTCCTTCAAACAAACTATTCGCACTTTTTAGACAACATATGTCAATACTAGTTAATCCAGTTCAACTTCCCTTCAATGAACTACAGATGTGAGTACTAATTCTAGACATTCAACACACTGGGGCAGGCAATTCTTATTCGGCAAGCGGTACGAGGGAAAAGTCACTAAACACAGTCGCATGCAATTTACATAACATCAATCAGCCAAATCAGGAGAACATTTCCTCATATCATGCACAATTTGAAACGTTATATGCTTCAAAGACTTGTTATGTTTACTATTTGAGTTCAATTTCATGATGACAAGCAATCACATCACATCTACAATTGGATCAGAACACACAATTGAACTTAGAACACACAAATGGAGCAATTGAACTCAAAAAACAGAATTTAATACACTGAAAAAAACCTAATTCAAAAATCAAAAAAAAAATAAAAATACCCTAAATTGAGCTTTGGTTACTGATCGATCTTCAACTTTGGGAAATTGGTGGAGGTGGTTAGTCGAGATATGGGTTACAGATCGATCTCAATATTGTGTGGTGATGATGAAGTTGGTGAAGAAATCTCCTGAGATCGATGAAGTTGAAAAGGATGGTAATGAACGGAGCCGTTAGAGTCGTAAACGATGAAGTTGCCAGTGGTTTGAGTGATGGTGGTGCTGTTGTACCGAAGTTTCCAGTGGTTTGAGGTGAAGTTGCTCTGTCGAACACACTGGGGGAGATGCAGTTGAGGGAAAAAAGAAAAGGATAAGGAAGGATTGGATATGAGAATGATGTTAAAGAAAAAAAATAAGAAAAAAATTTAACGGTTGTAGATGAAATAGAATTAAAGAATAAATGAATGGGTGGTTATGATGTGATGATAGTTATATTAAAAATAGGATTATTATAAAGAAATTAAGGGAAAAAAATAAATTAAATGGACGGCTGTAGATGGAAATGGATGGTTATGATGAAGTTTTTCAACAACCCCCTTCCACAACTCTTAAGAAAGATTATCGTAGGGATACGACAAAATTTTCTCTCTTCTGCAAAGGATTTCTCAATTCTGCTAAAGTCTAGTTCTGCAAAAGTTTACCCTACGTTTTATTTTCCCTCTCTTTGTTGGATTACTCAAATCAGAACAAAAAATATATATTATTCCTAAAATACCCCTAATCTTCTCTGATACGCTAACTCTTTCCCAGCTTTCACTTCTTCCCGTACGATTGGACACCAATTTAGATAGAACCTTTCAGAACAAAGATTATGTATTATTCCAAAAATGCCGATAAGCTTCTCTGATACGCTAATCCAAGTTTTCGACTTGTAGTAGT
Source organism: Papaver armeniacum (assembly GCA_023531295.1). NCBI lineage: Eukaryota > Viridiplantae > Streptophyta > Magnoliopsida > Ranunculales > Papaveraceae > Papaver > Papaver armeniacum. The sequence goes on from JAJJWW010003339.1 coordinate 172,393, forward strand.
CCACTCACCGTCAGGTTTCGAGCTCGGAGCCATGTTACGTCTCGAAGTTGCCAAAACCTGACAGGTTTAAGGGTTGGAGGAATATTATGAAAGCATCTTACCTATGGATCGACAGATTCATCGTTCTTATGAAGTCTCTGACTTAGAGTAGTCCACTCACCGCCAGGTTTCGAGCTCGGAGCCATGTTATGTCTCGAAGTTGCCAAAACCGGACAGGTTTAAGGGTTGGAGAAATATTATGAAAGCGGCATACCTATGGATCGACAGAATCATCGTTCTTATGAAGTCTCTGACTTAGAGTAGTCCACTCACCGCCAGGTTTCGAGCTCGGAGCCATGTTATGTCTCGAAGTTGCCAAAACCGAACAGGTTTAAGGTTTCGAGGAATATTATGAAAGCATCTTACCTATGGATCGGCATATTCATCGTTCTTATGAAGTCTCTGACTTAGAGTAGTCCACTCACCGCCAGGTTTCGAGCTCGGAGCCATGTTATGTCTCGAAGTTGCCAAAACCGGTTAGGTTTGAGGGTTGGAGGAATATTATGAAAGCATCTTACCTATGGATCGACAGATTCATCGTTCTTATGAAGTCTCTGACTTAGAGTAGTCCACTCACTGCCAGGTTTCGAGCTCGGAGCCATGTTATGTCTCGAAGTTTCCAAAACCGGACAGGTTTAAGGTTTCGAGGAATATTATGAAAGCATCTTACCTATGGATCGCCAGATTCATCGTTCTTATGAAGTCTCTGACTTAGAGCAGTCCACTCATCGCCAGGTTTCGAGCTCGGAGCCATGTTATGTCTCGAAGTTGCCAAAACCGGTCAGGTTTAAGGGTTGGAGGAATATTATGAAAGCATCTTACCTATGGATCGACAGATTCATCGTTCTTATGAAGTCTCTGACTTAGAGTAGTCCACTCATGATGTGTTTTTAAATTGTTGTAGAAAAGTGGTAAGAAAGATGTCGTTCCTCTCAGACTTGTAAAGACTCGATTTAAGAAAATACTAAAAACAAAGAAAATATATACGCAAGTTTGTTACGATATCGAGAGAAGTGGGACTTCGGATTCCACCATAAAATTCATCATGCGATTCATATATTTATTCTAGACAATTATAGCTCAAATAATAAAATATTGACTCTGTTTCTTTGCCAAGGTAGATTTTTGAAAAGCAACGACTGTATATCTAAAGCATGGGATATCAAAAGACTTAACCTAAGTATAATCCATCAATTGAAATCACAACCATTCAATAAAAACCATAAAACAATTAACAATCCATGCAAAAAGTCATGAAAGAATTAAATATAATTACCACATGCATGAAATATGGCTTCCTCCGTCATCCCAGTGTTGGGGTTTAGCTCCTCATGTTATTCACGTGCTCGAAATAGGTGTTCATAGCTCAAAAGGGTGAAAAACAAGAGAAAACTAATGACTCGAGACAGTTCGCAACGTTTTATAAGCGTTACAAACAATTTGTTACAATGTTGTTACAAAAAAGATATATGAAAACTGTTGTAGAATTTAAGATCGCTCGATTTAAGATCGCCTCGTGTCGTGATATTACGACTGCCTCTGCGACTGTTCTAGTTCGTCTAATGTTCTTGGTGTTCTTCCTCTACACCAAAGAACAGCAGGAAACTTCCGGCAGCAGACTCTCCTCTTCTTCGCCGCAGCCTTTTCTAATCCTCCGTATCGACCCCCAATTACTCGACTCCCTTCTACAACTCTGGTACACCCTTTATATAGACCACAAGATACGATTTAATCTCCCAAAATCTTCCAAAATTTGTTTTCTCTTCTTCACGGCCAAGTCACGAGATTAACTCTCTTCTAGCTTCTTTACGCGTCTTCTAACTTTCCTAAACTCGTCCAAACTTGATAAATATGAGTCATAACAGAATATGCTCTCATCAACAAAGATCCCGAATATCTCTCTCGCTCCCTGTTTGTGGAAAACTTCCTTTTATTTTCTCATGTCTCGTTATGCATGGTAACCTTTTTACGAATCGAGACGTCTATCCGCCCCTGTTCTACCGAAACAGGCCTTTACCAATTCACATCGCGATATAAAACCGGCCGTAACTCTTCTCAAAATCGATCCAACATTCCCGTGAATATCTATCTCCTGTTTTGCTCCAAACCAATAATACATCCCAATCCAATCGAATCAAAGAGATATACCAATCCTATTAAGTCCAAACAGGGTGATTGCAACAAATTCCAGCGATTGAATCACTTCAAAAATCCACCAAAACTCGAACCCTAATTTGTTGCCTATTTTCCCGCCAAGTTTAGTTTCAAACCGTGAAGATAAAGGGTGTCCCCCTAACCATAATAGGGGTGCCTTTAGCAGACGCCTTTGGGGATGCCCTGGGGTGCAAATAACAAGTGGGTGTCCCTTAGTAATTGAGGTGCCCCTTATCCAAATGAGGGGTCCGAATAGTAATTTTCTCCCACGAGCGCAAATACCACTTTTCGGGCCAATTTTCCCGCAAAAGCTTATTTCTCCAAAAACACCTACAAAGACATAAAAAGCCATAATAAATACAAAATCGAGCACTAACAATATATGCAATTGAGATCAAAATAGACACATAAATGCGTCTATCAAATACCCCCAAACTTATTATTTGCTAGTCCTCGAGCAAAAATAAAATAAAAACAAAATCCTAACTCACTGTTGCAGGCATCGTCGATTGCATTTAGCGTATGCAATAAGCCTTTAAACCCCTAGGTGGCCCTAGTGGCCGAGTTATAGTCTCGGGAGGGTTTACCAGAGGTGTACCCACAAAACCTTTATACCTCAGACCCTAACTATCTACGCAGAACCTTGGAAGGCACTAAAGAATCTCCTTGGTTGGCATACTTATTGACTACAGGAGGAAGTACCCTAATGCGAAATTCCAATTGTTGTACACGAGTTTGCACTCAAGCATACTAAAAATTCATATACTCCCTCCGTCCCTAATTAGATGAGCTACTTGTAGTTTGCACAAATTTTAAGGCAAGGAGGAAAGTGGAGTATATTTAAGTATTTTTTACAATTATACCCTTATGGGCAATAATTGGTAAAATTTAGAAACGATTTATCTCGTAAATTATACCACGGTTTTTTATAAACTTTATACCGTTGAAAATCATTTTAAAACACCTACGCAACGAATATAAACATGACTATCAAATTATACATATTTCTTATAAAAAAAAATAATCAATTAAAAGGGTAGTTTTAGAAATATCCCCTTGGTTAGTGAAATAGCTCATCTATTTGTGGACAAAACTAAAAACCAAATAGCTCATCTAATTAGGGACAGAGGGAGTATAAGTCACAAAGCTCTACTCAGATAGTTTCTGGACATCATAACCGGAGTCAACCAATCACATGGATAGATTAAGAGATGGATATAGAAAAACATAGATGGTTTTGATGTTGACTAAGGTGAATGGTGTTTCTCATATCTCTGTCTCAAGGCCACCGCCAAAATGAACCTATCCAAATGGTGAGATATCTGTTCGGACTAATATCAACACACCGGCATATACAAGGGAACCAAAGTGGTCGATAATCCTAACTCTAGGTCAACTCACTGGCATATACAAGGGTTCAGTGGTCGACTTTATTGAATTTATTCCGGTTGGTCAGATGGTCTCGGTCTTTTTTTTTTTTTTTTTTTTTTTTTTTTTTTTTTCCGGTATCTCAATCACTCTATTTCACCCTAGCAGTGGTAACAACTTGAATCGTGAGCCCCACCTAATCATCTAGACAAACATATTTTAAAGAAAACAAAATAAAAATAGAAGTGAAAAGGATTCAACGAGATATGGCGAAACTACCATGTTTTTTCTTTAATTCTAACACCTGAGCTATGTGCTTTTATGAATAGACTCTTTAGATGTTGCCATCTAATCAGATTGGTTCCTCAACTCCTACAACCAAAATGCTTCCATCCACTTAGATTGGTTAGTGCCATCCTTAATAAGCATAAATTTCTAGGCTCTGGAGTTTATCAATGCAACTAAAAGTTTCTCCCATACCCCCAAACTTAAATCTAACATTGTCCTCAATGTTCTAAAGATAAAATTAAAAGCATGAACAAGGAGAAACTGTTACCATTTAAAGCAAAAGAGTTAAGGAAAGATATTACCGTGTCGCATGAATATTGGGTTACCTCCCAAGAAGTGCTAAGTTTAAAGTCTTCAGCCAGACTAAGGAAGGATTAGTCACCTTATAAAATCATAAAGTAATAGCCGGAATATCTGTGGGTCATCAACACCAAATAGAGCTATCACAAGTAAAAGGAATCTGCAACATGCCAAGAAAATTAGCAAATAAAGCACACCCTTGTCTAGTTTCCTGTTTAAAACAACTACATCTAGCTATGGTTCGTGTTCGGGTTCTATAATCGGGGTCCAAATAAAATATTTTCTTGTCTTTGGAATTCCTCAAAGCTAAGATCCGGTTCAGGTTGTAAAGTCTGTAAAAACTCAAATAAGAACTTAGAAGCACATAATAATAACCTGAATAATTGCGGATCCTTAAAGTCAATCAGTTTTGACTCACACAATTGACCACGATGAAACTGGCGGTCAATCTTAAGCAAATGTGTCATTTCTATTCTCCTAAAATAATTAGGTTTGGTCTCAAAACTTAATAACTGACACATTTGAAATTCATACATTCCCACAATTGGTTGAAAAATAGTTGGTGGAAAAACAAAATCAATCTGGGTATCATAGCCTAGGGTAACCACATCAACCATAGGATGGGTTTCTAACAACTGAACTTCCTTATGGACATCACTAGGTTCAGGAAAACGTGTATGAAGATAATCTTTTAAAATGGTTGAGGCACATATGTCAAGTCCCAAGTGACGGACCTTTCTAAGAGTTAAGGCACATGGAGAATGATAATCACCCCCAAACTTAGAATTTTCAGTGTCTCTAGAAAGACTAGTCACAACTTCCCTAATTTCAAGGTCATCTGATTCCTAAAAATGGTCAATTGATTCTTCTAAGTCAGGTTCATCCTCACTCATCTCTACGAGTTCATTTTCTTTGTCTAAGACTAATGTTTCTAAATCGCTCGACTCTAAAACAATATTCTCAGAATAAACTCGTTCCTCAAAACTATCATCGGCTTCGTAATCATAAGGGAATACTACATCGTCTAAAACGGTGGTATCTCTAGTCAAATCCTCGTCCTTTTGAATAGGTGAATAATTATTAAAATTATTTGGAATTGAACTAGAAATAATATTATCATTGTAAAGCTCAATTGGAGTAACAAATTCCTGATCACTATGCCTACTTATTTCAGATTCTTCATCAACACTATCCTCATCATAATCATCGTTATAATAACATGAAAATGGTTGAACCTCATCTAAACAAGTAGTGTTACCAATTTTATCCTCTTCATCTTGATTATGCAAATAACTATCCTCATTTTCAAAGGTACTATTGGAAACACTATATTGGAAATTAAAACTATCTTGAGCATTTCTTTCCTGGGCCTCTAACAGCATTTTCTGAGTCGATTCACATGACTTCCTGATTTGATCTAGGAAAGAAGGTTCACACGTTGCATTGCTTTCGTCCAAAACTAAGTTATTCATCTCAGCTGAACTATGTGTCGACTTAAGTATCTTTTGTGCTGACTAAGCTAACTTACGTGCGGACTCTAGTAGAGAGGAATTTTGCTCGTATGACCGGTGGGAGTATGGATAGTAATTGGGCTCATCATGGTATGAGCCATAACCTTGAAAAGGATGATGTTCCCAACCACTATTCACATTATGGTCAAAGTAGTAACGTCCATTTTGAAACTCGTCATCGGATATTCGTTGTATTGGCTATTGTAATACCAAGTTCGACATTCATTGCGGGGTGTGAGTTGTCACACAAAATATAACCCATCGACAGGGGATTCGTGGGTGGATAGAGTCTTACCTCCCGTACTGCACAGGCGATGAACCGTTGAAGTCGACTCGGGCCACCGACTCCTATGTCGGTGTACGAACCCGAGGGGCCGAGACGAGATCGTGAATCGTCGTCCTTCCCTGCAAACAGTTTATATTTAATCTCAACCCTTCCTTAGGGTTTTAATAATAATGTCCAAGTCCAAAAAGTGTCCAAAAATAAAAATGTCCAAAAAGAAAAAGAAAATTTACAAAAATAAAACCCTATTTACAGTTTCTAAAAAAAATAAAACAAAATAATTATATACAAAATCTTCTTCTTCACTCCTTGGACTCCTCTTTTCTTTCCTTCTTTGGCGATGCTTTCTTTTATAGCACTTTTTTGTTTCCAAAGCTTCGCTCCAAAAAAAGAATCGAAAAATACCAAAAAAAAAGAACAAAAAATAATAAAAAGAAAAAGAAACCTAAAACAAATCTAAATACAAGTCCGCGTCGGCGGCGCCAAAAATTGATGTGTTTTTAAATTGTTGTAGAAAAGTGGTAAGAAAGATGTCGTTCCTCTTAGACTTGTAAAGACTCGATTTAAGAAAATACTAAAAACAAAGAAAATATATACGCAAGTTTGTCACGATATCGAGAGAACTGGGACTTCGGATTCCACCATAAAATTCATTCATGCGATTCATATATTTATTCTAGACAATTATAGCTCAAATAATAAAATATTGACTCTGTTTCTTTGCCAAGGTAGATTTTTGAAAAGCAATGACTGTATATCTAAAGCATGGGATATCAAAAGACTTAACCTAAGTATAACCCATCAATTGAAATCACAACCATTCAATAAAAACCATAAAACAATTAACAATCCATGCAAAAAGTCATGAAAGAATTAAATATAATTACCACATGCATGAAATATGGCTTCCTCCGTCATCCCAGTGTTGGGGTTTAGCTCCTCATGTTATTCACGTGCTCGAAATAGGTGTTCATAGCTCAAAAGGGTGAAAAACAAGAGAAAACTAATGACTCAGACAGTTCGCAACGTTTTATAAGCGTTACAAACAGCTGTTACAATGCTGTTACAAAAAAGATATATGAAAACTGCTGTAGAATTTAAGACTGCTCGATTTAAGACTGCCTCCTGTGTCGTGATATTACGACTTCCTCTGCGACTGTTCTGGTTCGTCTAATGTTCTTGGTGTTCTTCCTCTACACCAGCAGCAGCAGGAAACTTCCGGCAGCTCTCCTCTTCTTCGCTGCAGCTTTTCTAATCCTCCATATCGACCCCCAATTACTCGACTCCCTTCTACAACTCTGGTAAACCCTTTATATAGACCATAGTACGATTTAATCTCCCAAAATCTTCCAAAATTTGTTTTCTCTTCTTCACGTCCAAGTCACGAGATTAACTCTCTTCTAGCTTCTTTACGCGTCTTCTAACTTTCCTAAACTCGTCCAAACTTGATAAATATGAGTCATAACAGAATATACTCTCATCAACAGCATCCCGAATATCTCTCTCGCCCCCTGTTTGTGGAAAACTTCCCTTTTATTTTCTCACGTCTCTGTTATGCATGGTAACCTTTTTTTACGAATCTGAGACGTCTATCTGCCCTGTTCTACCGAAACAGGCCTTTACCAATTCACATCGCGATATAAAACCGGCCGTAACTCTTCTCAAAATCGATCCAACATTCCCGTGAATATCTATCTCCTGTTTTGCTCCAAACCAATAATACAGCCCAATCCAATCGAATCAAAGAGATATACCAATCCTGTTAAGTCCAAACAGGGTGATTGCAACAAATTCCAGCGATTGAATCACTTCACAAATCCACCAAAACTCGAACCCTAATCTGCTGCCTATTTTCCCGCCAAGTTTAGTTTCAAACCGTGAAGATGAAGGGTGTCCCCCTAACCATAATAGGGGTGCCTTTAGCAGACGCCTTTGGGGATGCCCTGGGGTGCAAATAACAAGTGGGTGTCCCTTAGTAATTGAGGTGCCCCTTATCCAAATGAGGAGTCCGAATAGTAATTTTCTCCCACGAGCGCAAATACCACTTTTCGGGCCAATTTTCCCGCAAAAGCTTATTTCTCCAAAAATACCTACAAAGACATAAAAAGCCATAATAAATACAAAATGGAGCACTAACAATTATGCAATTGAGATCAAAATAGACACATAAATGCGTCTATCAACTCACCGCCAGGTTTCGAGCTCGGAGCCATGTTATGTCTCGAAGTTGCCAAAACCGGAAAGGTTTAAGGTTTCGAGGAATATTATGAAAGCATCTTACCTATGGATCGACAGATTCATCGTTCTTATGAAGTCTCTGACTTAGAGTAGTCCACTCATCGCCAGGTTTCGATCTCGGAGCCATGTTATGTCTCGAAGTTGCCAAAACCGGTCAGGTTTAAGGGTTAGAGGAATATTATGAAAGCATCTTACCTATGGATCGACAGATTCATCGTTCTTATGAAGTCTCTGACCTAGAGTAGTCCACTCACCGCCAGTTTTCGAGCTCGGAGCCATGTTATGTCTCGAAGTTGCCAAAACCGGACAGGTTTAAGGTTTCGAGGAATATTATGAAAGCATCTTACCTATGGATTGCCAGATTCATCGTTCTTATGAAGTCTCTGACTTAGAGTAGTCCACTCATCGCCAGGTTTCGAGCTCGGAGCCATGTTATGTCTCGAAGTTGCCAAAACCGGTCAGGTTTAAGGGTTGGAGGAATATTATGAAAGCATCTTACCTATGGATCGACAGATTCATCGTTCTTATGAAATCTCTGACTTAGAGTAGTCCACTCACCGCCAAGTTTCGAGCTCGGAGCCATGTTATGTCTCGAAGTTGCCAAAACCGGACAGGTTTAAGGTTTCGAGGAATATTATGAAAGCATCTTACCTATGGATCGACAGATTCATCGTTCTTATGAAGTCTCTGACTTAGAGTAGTCCACTCATCGCCAGGTTTCGAGCTCGGAGCCATGTTATGTCTCGAAGTTGCCAAAACCGGACAGGTTTAAGGTTTCGAGGAATATTATGAAAGCATATTACCTATGGATCGACAGATTCATCGTTCTTATGAAGTCTCTGACTTAGAGTAGTCCACTCACCGCCAGGTTTCGAGCTCGGAGCCATGTTATGTCTCGAAGTTGCCAAAACCGGACAGGTTTAAGGGTTGGAGGAATATTCCAATGACACCTATATTACTTATGGATAGATGGATTCATCGTATTTACGAAAGTCTCTGACTTAGAGTAGTCCACTTACCGCCAGGTTTCGAGCTCGGAGCCTGGTTATATCTATGTTACTTAGAGTGTTACCACCAATTGGTTTTTTTTGTAATTTTCTCTAATCCAACGTACCAAAGTTAGGGGAAGCAAACACTACTAAATCTAACGGTGGGAAGCTTGTATTTCTTTGTTAAAAATTGTGTTTGTTTGCCAATCCGTATGCTTTTGCTTAGACCAATCAGAAAGTTCTTCTTTTCCCGCCCCAGAAGCCCTCCCAAATTTGGTCACGTGTCTGGCCAAGGAATTTTCAGACAATATTTATTTTTGGACCACTGCAACGTGTCCTCTCGATGTTAATTCCCCCCCAATATTTTCAGACAACGTTTCCAAATTTCACAAACACATTGGAAAACCGTGTCTCACCAAAGTCATTGTCTTCACCGAAATAAGAAAACTCTCTCACCAAAAAAGAAGAAGAAGACTCTCTCACCTATCGCCATGTCTGCAACTGTGAAGCTCTAACCCTAACAATCTCTCATCAGAAAACCCTAACAATCTCTCAATCTCTCATCAGAAAACCCTAACAATCTCTCAATCTCTCATCAAAAAAACCCTAACAATCTCTCAATCACTCAAACTCTTCAGAAAACCATAACTATCTATTAATCTTAGATCTCTTCAACTTTGAAGAAAACCCTAACAAATTTTCAAGAAAAGGATCTCACGAAGGGTAATCTCTCATACTCTCAAATCTTAAGAGTATCAATCTCTTTCTGTTTTCTATTTTAGTTTTCTATTTTAGTAAATTTAGATCTTATGGAAATAAAATTTTTCTCAAATAGAAAGAAATAATTAGATCTTAACATGCAACTTAGGTTTTGTTGTTTCCATGATGAAATTGGAATTGGGTCCTATTTAATTTTGGGAATTTTCGATTTTAGGTCTTTGATTTTGGTGAATGATTTTTATGATGATTTTCATCATAATTTTGGTCTTTTGATGATTGTCTCTGCAGCTCATGTTCTAGTATTTTAGGTCTGTGTTCTGTGTTATACTTGATTTAAATTAAATTTGGTCATGTTTAATATGTTATGTATAGTTTTTTTTAGGTTAATGTTGTTTATAGCTTCTTTAACATGATATATGTAGCTATTAGGTTGAGTTTCAGCTTATTTCTGTTAATCTAGCTTGATAGGTGTAGCCTTATTCTCTTTAGGTGTATGATTTGATTATATTTTTGCCAAAGCATGAAGTTTAGCCACTGTGATGCATGAAGTATATTTAGCTATTCATATTTTTAGCCACTGTGATGCATGCCTTGTGTTTGGAGTTGCAGGCATTAGACCCTGTATTTCCTCCTTTGAGAATACATTTTGTGAAAATTGTAAACATTACAAGTCTCACTTTTCAGAGATTTTCATTTTCTTTTATCTTTTTAGTGCATTTTCATGCAGCAACATGATTAGCATTTGAGTCCTTTTTTTTCTTCTATTGTGTTATGTGGTGAGTAATTTAGAATTCGTAAGAATTTAGAATTCTCTTTGGTTTTCTTGGTGTTGCGACAAGGGATTTTTTTTTCTTTCTCTTTGGTTAATGATGATCATCATGTTTAGTAAGGAATCACTGCAAGATGTTTTTGAATTCTGTTTGCCTTTAGTAGCATTCATTTGTGTTAGCTTTTGAGCCATATTGATAATTGGGTTATGTTTTTGCAAGGCATAACTGCAATAATGAAGACTAACAAGGAAACAGTAAAGAAGAAGCTGGTCAGGGAGTTGGCGATAAAGGTAAAAACTTTTCATCTCAATTTCAGTGTAATTAAATTTCTTCACCATATCATTTTAACTAACCTATATGCATTGTTGTTGCAGATGAAAAACAAACAGTCCCAAACTGATAAAGGTTCTCCATCTAAAGCTGCTCTGCCACTCACTTCAAAGTTGAAGTCCCCTACAAAAACCAAGTCTGCAGAACCATCTCTTCCACTTGAAAGTAGGCGATCATCACCAAGGAACAAGACGTTAAGCAATAAAGCATCTCCATCTGACAGTGCTCAACTCTCTTCAAAGTTGCAGACTAGCAAGGATACATTAAAGATGAAGGTCATCAAGAAGTTTGCGATAAAGGTAAAGACTTTTCATCTCAATTTCATAACAAACTACTTACCTTCTCATTTTAACTAAGCTACAGTTTTTGCAGATGAAAAACAAGCAGAACACTCAACATTCCCCAATTGAAAGTGCTTCACTCACTTCAAAGCTGCAAACCTCGACTCAAACCAAGTCCGCAGTACCATCCCTTTCACCTGAAAGTAGGCGATTATCACCAAGGAACAAGAAGTTAGAACCAAGTGTTGATGTTTCTTCTCCAACTAAGTGTGCAACAACTCCAAAGCGTCGTCGACAACCTGAAAGTGCTAAATTGTCGTCACCAACTACAAAGAGACAGGCTACTAGGAAGAAGAATGTGCAATCTGAAATTGCTCAACATTCACAGTCAACAACTACAAAGTCCCAATCTAAAAGCTCTAAAGGAGATACTGAAAATTCTGGAGTGGGGCGAAAGAATGTAAAGCGGAAACTTGACACAAGCAGCACAGGCCCATGTATGAATGTTCAACTTAGGGATCCACACGACACTCTCGCAGATTTTCAAGATGAAGAGGAAGAGGAAGAGGAGGAGGAAGCTGTGGAAGAGGATAACTCTGATCATGTGGAGCCTGATGTGGAAGAAGAGAATGATAATGGTAATGGTGCTGAGCCTGAATTGGAAGAAGAAAATGATAATGGTAATGATGATGAACATGAATTAAGGAATGGTAATAGTTTTGATAATGAGGAAGGTGAAGAAGGAAAAGAAGCGAAGAAAAGAAAATATGTTCCACGTGGTCCAACCCAGATGTATGCACTAAAGTTAGATTCTGCTGATCCGAAGAGAAAAGTTTCCTTCAATGCTAATGAACAACCGATTGGTGATCCATCTGTGCAACTTGCCAGTGTGCTAGGGGTGCTTGTTCGAAAACTTCTATTAAAGTTCAAGGATTGGAGACTTGTCCCTTATGAAGCCAAAGAAAACATATGGAAAATAGTCTTGGTACGCAATTGATAACTCTTTAACTCTTTTCATTAGTCAACAATTATTTAATTCATAGAGTATTCTAATTCAAATTATTTAATTCTATTTGTAGAACCGATTCATTGTGCCTGAGTGTTACAAAGATTATTATTTTAGCAAAATGGGAACTTATCTTAGAGAAGCAAGGTCAAGGAAAGCTGGTTTGGTACTCGACGCTTTGGATCGGCTACAAGGGGAAGAACAAAAGAAATGGTTGGAGAAGTTAATGCCCAGGACCATGACAGTTAGGGAGTGGGAAGAGTTTGTGAAACATGTAGACTCTATTGAATTCAGAGTAAGTAATTTATATTATATAGAATGACTATATATTTGTATTATAAACTTAAAAGTCATCACAAATGATTTCTTTACTTTTCTATTCAAAGTCGAGAAGAATAAAAATGCAAGAAATTCGTTCAAAACACACCACCCCACATACCATAAGTCGAGAAGGTTATGCCCGATTGGAGGTGAAATTGGTATGTTCTACATTCTTGATATTCACCATGTGAAAGCTATTGCATCGTTAAAAATATAAATGTTTGAAGTTCTCTACAAAGTTTTATCTTAGAAATATTCTGAGTTTCTTCTTAGCATGTATCAAGACTTTAATACCATGTTGTTATGCTATTCTTGATGACTGTCATGTATTGATACATTTATTTGGCAGCAAAAAGATCAAAACACAACCAAAGAGATTGATAGAGATGTAATCTGGAAAGTTGGTCATAAACAGCGCAAAGGAAAGAAACCACATCCTGGTGTTGTATAAGCTTTGGTAAGAAATCTTCTCCTGTTCCTTTGTTTTGTTTATGTGTGCTTGAAAAATGCAAAAATACCTGATGTTTTACACACTTACACGGGGAAAAACTTGAAAAAGCTCGAGAAAAGTATGGTGTCGATTGTGGATCATCCGTGACAGATGATATTCTTGCAAAGGCCTTTGGCGAGGACAAGAAAACTAAAGGGAGACTTAAAGGAATTGGTTTTGGAGAGAAACGTAAAAAGGTTATTACGCAGTCCCACTATAAGATGATGATTAAAGAGTGTCAGGAATCTTATAAAGCACTGAGTGATCGAGTGGTGCAGTTAGAGGTGAGAATTTAACTTGTCTTCTATTAGGTCTCCTTTTCTTGATGAATTCAAACTCGATAATGCCCCTCATACTGCTGATTGGTCTTAATATAGGGAACGAAATCAAAATGTGTCTGCAATGGAGTCTTACCCTCTCGCATGTCAAGTCCCAAAGAACAATCATGAGGCTAGCACTAGCAGGAATATTATTTGTAATGAAAGAGACTCAACTGATACCACTCCAAGTCATGTCAGGAGACAAAATGAGGTTCAAGTGCCAAAGAGATTCCAAGTTTGCAAGCTGTTAAGCTGGTACAAGGAGGACGAGGTAGTTGCGGAGGCTGAAATTGCTGAAACAGATCCAAGTAAGGAGATACATGGAAGGCAAATCGGTCTTGGAGCCTACACTGTATGTGTGAAGGTTGCTTATGTGGAGGATGCTCTTGTCTACCAAGCTACTTCTGAAGTCATAACTGTTCATGATGTTGTTTCAAATTTTATCACATGGCCCAAGGATAGAATATCCTACCAGTAGACTTCTTGATCTTCTGTGATCTTTTTGGAGACTTATCTTTGATCTTTTTGGAGACTTAACTTTTGGTAACAAACATATCATTGCCACTTTTTCGTATGTTTTGTGTATATCACATTGGTATGTGAATGCTGCCACTTTTTGTGTATATTACATTGGTACATGAATGCTATGACTCTGGGTTTGGTTTAATTTGAATGAATCTTTCAGTTTAATCCAGTTGTTTCTTTACATTTCACAACATAAACGTAGTGACAAAAGTGAAATATGTATGTAGGGTCTTATTCACAAATATTGCGAAATAGTTTATTTACAATCATAACTATGTGTTGTCAAAGATAGTTAACTACACATAGTATAGTTGTATCAATGTACTTCTACAATGCTAACAAGTGTACTGACTGTAATATTCACAATACTAATAAGTGTTGTGTTAAAAATTTCTACTACCCACGACAATGATTGTAAAAACAAATCTTCTACAATGCTAACAAGTGTACTGACTGTAATATTCACAATACTAGTAAGTGTTGTGTTAAAAATTTCTACTACCCACGACAATGATTGTAAAAAAAATCTTCTACAATGCTAACAAGTGTACTGACTGTAATATTCACAATACTAATAAGTGTTGTGTTAAAAATTTCTACTACCCACGACAATCATTGTAAAATCAAATCATGCAACATCAGCAGGAGTTGTTCAGAATAGTTATACAACTCAAGGAAGTGTAGTGAGAGGAGTATTCACAATACTAATAGATGTTGTCTTCCAGGTTTCAACTACATAAGATAGATATTGTGAAACAGTTACTTTACAACATAAGTCTGTGTTGTCCAAGATAGTTCGACAATTCATACAAGGGTTGTGCAAATCTTATTCATAATACTAGTAATTGTTGTTACATATGTTTCTACGATATGCTACTTATGTTGTCCACGATTGTTCTACAATACAAGCAAGAGTTGTGTTAGGTTATAAAAAAAATCGAAAGAGAATCACAACTTTGGCAAAATATTGTCGAACCATGAATCACATCACCCTTTACAACACTTGTCAACCATTGTAGAAAAGCTTGGACTTTCTACAATACCCCCGTTCCATAATGTATGAAATGGAGTTGTCGTAGGGGTACTACAACTCTTATCTAGTGTCGTCAATGATGATTTTTCCCGTAGTGATAGGTCGCCCACATGATATTGTTGCGAAGAGTGTAATGGTAGTGGAGTTGTAATAAAAAGCAAATAGGGCGTTTTCACCTAGTGTATGTGTGCATGTTTTAGCTAATTAACAAAAAAAAAGAGTCCATGTCACAACACTGTGTTCACCTAATAAGTTGATTATTTTATCATTGTACGAGAATCTCTCTATTTTTGTGCGAGAGCTTAGATGATAACAAATCTTTTTTTGTTGCCCCCTTTGGGATGCTGCCCAATGTTGTGCTTCAGGTGCTTTGCCCCAAGGTCGGGCCTGCCCAAGGTAAAGATTTAACAACTTTTCAAAGAAACAAATGATTAGTAGCAGAGCTCATTTAGATCAATTGGCTAGTAATAGACTTCCTATTGCCTTGATGAATTTTCCAGTGAAAGACTGAAAGATGTATTCCCTCAACATCAAATGAATATATGCTTGTTTAGATTTTAATTTTAATTTATTTAGGTTGCAAAAACTTTTGTTTGCACTTTGCATTAGCACGATCATTGAGATGTGGGTACTAGTTTCAAACACTATCACAAACAGATTTGATACCTCCATCGAAGAAATATTTATGACCGTTATTTTGTTTTAATTTAACTTTGAGCAGAAGGAACACTAATAAATGGTTTGTGATTATCTTACTTATACATTATTCAAAGACTTGTTTAATGGGGCTTTTACAAGCCGGGGACTGATGGCGCTGGTGTAATTGAGTATATCTCTCAGAGATGTCGAGCAGCGACGGAAGCAGGATTGAGAGTCTACGTGGGCTAAAATACAACCATGGGCTAAACATTAAATTTCTAGGGTATATATATTTATTTAAATTACACATAGAAAAACAACTTTTGGGGGATATTTACAGATTTGGGGGTGGTTGGAGCACCTCTAATCCACCCCCCACTTCCGTCACTGATGTCGAGACAAGGCCACAGTAGTAGCACCCATACCATTACTTCACTTCCTGTAACTTATGATTTAACAACTCCAAAACAAGTTGATGATGTTGTACTTGTAGATGACCAGTCAGAAATTTGACTTTTGGCAAAATTGGTAGATACCTACACCTAGCTAAGTGTCATGCTTTGATTTTTTTTCTTCTTCTTCCATGCATTTCGAAGTATATTAATGATTTAACTGTAATTGATATTTTTTAGATTTGAAGTTTTAGCATTTTACCCTTACAACATAATTTGCAAGATACTAGTTTCAAACAAGGGTCACGATTCAGAAACAGAATTGATATCTCTGTTGAGTAATTTTATATTCAGAATTGCCAGACCCACTGAAGAAAAGAATCGAGAAATGCACCGTTTGGAATCACACAGACTCAGTGTACCATTTTCGACTTTGGGATAGGGGTGGAGCAAATATGGCCCCGCCACTCCTTTCACAATGTGCAAATTCAGTGAGTTTTCTTCGATGGATAAAAAAATTTTGTTTTATATTTTGCGTTTAACTTTGTGGAGAAAAAAAATTCACTAATAATAATTAGTGACTAGGTTACCTACAGTATTAGCTTACTTACAGTAATTGAGTGCATATCTGACAGAGATGTCAAGATTGACAAGGCCATACCATTACTTAGCTTCCCGCAACTTAAGATTTCAGAACTCAAAACGAGTTGATGTTGTTGCAGATGAACAATAAGAACTTATGTTACATTTTCCATTGGCAGAACAGTTGGCAGGGACCTAGACCAGGGCCGGCCCTGATATTGAGATACCCAAATTAGATACAAAAAATCTTGCCCCTCTCACTATTTGACCAGGTCAACATATTTTGTCCATGAGTAAAACTATAGATTATTTTTTTGTCACTTGTATTGTTACCATTATTTCAAGATGGAATCCATTTTACAATGTGAATAATAACTGCCCTAACTAAAACTATAGATTATTTTTTTGAATAAAACTATACTTTTATTGCTATATACATATGTAATAAGATACTGCGATAATAATTGTGTAGGTCATTAGTGAGTTGATCTGTGATACAAAAAATTGTAAAGGTTGCCCACATGATATTGTTGCGAGGAATGTAATGGTAGTGGAGTTGTAATAAAAAGCAAACAGGGCGTTTTCACCTTGTGTATGTGTGCATGTTTTAGCTAATTAACAAAAAACAAAAATGAGCCCATGTCACAACACTGTGTTCCCCTAATAAGCTGATTATTCTATCATTGTACGAGAATCACTCTATCATTGTGTGAGAGCTTAGACGATAACAAATCTTTTTTTGTTGCCCCCTTTGGGATGCTGCCCAAAGCTATGCTTCGGGTGCTTTTCCCCAAGACCGAGCCTGCCCAAGGTAAAGATTTAACAACTTTTCAAAGAAACAAAATGTTGACTAGCAGCAGAGCTCATTTAGATCAATTGGCTAGTAATAGACCTCCTATTTCCTTGATGAATTTTCCAGTGAAAGACTGAAAGACGTATTCCCTCAACATCAAATGAATATATGCTTGTTTAAATTTAAATTTAAATTTCTGTAGGTTGTAAAAACTTTTGTTTGCACTTTGCATTAGAACGATCATTGAGAGGTGGGTACTACTTTCAAACACTATCACAAACAGATTTGATACCTCCATCGAAGTAATATTTATGACCGTAGTTTTGTTTTAATTTAACTTCGAGAAGAAGGAACACTAATAAATGGTTTGTGATTAGCTTACCTATGCAGTATTCAAAGACTTGTTTAATGGGACTTTTACAAGACGGGGACTGATGGCGCTGGTGAAATTGAGTATATCTCTCGAGAGATGTCGAGCAAATGACAGGCAGATTGAGAGTCTACGTGCGCTTAAATACAACCATGGGCTAAACATTAAATTTCTAGGGGGGCTATATATATATATATTTAAATTACACATAGAAAAACAACTTTTGGGTGATATTTACAGATTTGGAGGTGGCTGGAGCACCCCTAAGCCATCCCACTTCCGTCACTGATGTCGAGACAAGGCCACAACAGTAGCACCCATACCATTACTTAAATTCATGCAACTTATGATTTAATAACTCCAAAACGAGTTGATGATGTTGTACTTGTAGATGACCAGTAAGAAATTTGACTTTTGGCAAAATTGGTAGATACCTACACCTAGCTAAGTGTCATGCTTTGATTTTTTTTTCTTCTTCTTCCATGCATTTCGAAGTATATTAATGATTTACCTATAATTGATATTTTTTAGATTTGAAGTTTTAGCATTTTACCTTACAACATAATTTGCAAGGTACTAGTTTCAAACAAGGGTCACGATTCACAAACAAAATTGATATCTCCGTTGAGTAATTTTATATTCAGAATTGCCAGACCCACTGAAGAAAAGAATCGAGAAATGCACCGTTTGGAATCACACAGACTCAGTGTACCATTTTCGACTTTGGGATAGGGATGGAGCAAATATGGCCCCGCCACCCCTTTCACAATGTGCAAATTCGGTGAGTTTTCTTCGATGGATAAAACATTTTCGTTTTATATTTTGCGTTTAACTTTGTGGAGAAAAAAATTCACTAATAATAATCAGTGACTAGGTTACCTACAATATTAGCTTACTTACAGTAATTGAGTGCATATCTACCAGAGATGTCAAGATAGACAAGGCCAAACCATTACTTAGCTTCCCGCAACATAAGATTTGACAACTCAAAACGAGTTAACGTTGTTGCAGATGAACAATAAGAATTTATGTTACATTTTCTATTGGCAAAGCAGTTGGTAGGGACCTAGACCAGGGCCGGCCCTGATATTGAGATACCCAAAGTAGATACAAAAAATATTGCCCCTCTCACTATTTGACCATGTCAACATATTTTTTCCATGAGTGAAGAATCACTTGTACTGTTACCATTATTTCAAGATTGATTCCAGTTTACAATGTGAATCATAACTGCTCTAACTAAACTATAGATTATTTTTTTGAATAAAACTATACTTTTATTGCTATATACATATGTAATAAGATACTGCGATAATAATTGTATAGGTCATTAGTAAGTTGATCTGTGATACAAAAAATTGTATAGGTCGCCCACATGATATTTTGCGAGGAGTGTAATGGTAGTATAGTTGTAATAAAAAGCAAATATGGCGTTTTCACCTTGTGTATGTATGCATGTTTTAGCTAATTAACAAAAAACAAAAATTAGCCCATGTCACAACACTGAGTTCACCTAATAAGCTGATTATTCTATCATTGTACGAGAATCTCTCTATCATTGTGCGAGAGCAAAGACGATAACAAATCTTTTTTTGTTGCCCCCTTTGGGATGCTTCCAAAGTTGTGCTTGGTGCTTTGCCCCAAGGCCGGAGCCTTCCCAAGGTAAAGATTTAACAACTTTTCAAAGAAACAAAATATTGACTAGCAGCAGAGCTCATTTAGATAAATTGGCTAGTAATAGACCTCCTATTGCCTTGATGAATTTTACAGTGAAAGACTGAAAGATGTATACCATCAACATCAAATGAATATATGCTTGTTTAGATTTTAATTTAAATTTCTTTAGGCTGCAAATTTTTTTTTTTGCACTTTGCATTAGCACGATCATTAAGATGTGGGTACTAGTTTCAAACACGATCACAAAACAGATTTGATACCTCCATCGAAGTAATATTTATGACCGTAGTTTTGTTTTAATTTAACTTGACGAAGGAACACTAATAAATGGTTTGTGATTAGCTTACCTATACAGTATTCAAAGACTTGTTTAATGGGACTTTTACAAGACGGGATTGATGGCGCTGGTGAAATTGAGTATATCTCTCGAGATGTCGAGCGCGACGGAGCGTGGATTGAGAGTCTACGTGCGCTTAAATACAACCATGGGCTAAACATTAAATTTCTAGGGGGGCTATAAATAAATAAATATATATATATAATTAAATTACACATAGAAAAACAACTTTTGGGTGATATTTACTGATTTGGAGGTGGTGGAGCACCCCTAAGCCACCCCACTTCCGTCAACGATGTCGAGACAAGGCCACAACATTAGCACCCATACCATTACTTAAATTCATGCAACTTATGATTTAACAACTCCAAAATGAGTTGATGATGTTGTACTTGTAGATGACCAGTAAGAAATTTGACTTTTGGCAAAATTGGTAGATACCTACACCTAGCTAAGTGTCATGCTTTGATTTTTTTTCTTCTTCTTCCATGCATTTGAAGTATATTAATGATTTACCTATAATTGATATTTTTTAGATTTGAAGTTTTAGAATTTTACCTTACAACATAATTTACAACATAGTTTGAAACAAGGGTCACAATTCACAAACAGAATTGTTATCTCCGTTGAGTATTTTTATATTCAGAATTGCCAGACCCACTGAAGAAAAGAATCGAGAAATGCACCTTTTGGAATCACACTGGACTCAATGTACCATTTTCGACTTTGGGATAGGGGTGGAGCAAATATGGCCCCGCCACCCCTTCACAATGTGCAAATTCGGTGAGTTTTCTTCGATGGATAAAACATTTTCGTTTTATATTTTGCGTTTAACTTTGTGGAGAAAAAAATTCACTAATAATAATCAATGACTAGGTTACCTACAATATTAGCTAACTTACACTAATTGAGTGCATATCTGACAAAGATGTCAAGATAGACAAGGCCATACCATTACTTAGCGTCCTGCAACTTAAGATTTGACTACTAAAAACGAGTTGACGTTGTTGCGAATGAAAAGTAAGAATTTATGTTACATTTTCTATTGGCAAAGCAGTTGGTAGGGACCTATACCAGGGCCGACCTTGATTTTGAGATGCCCAAAGTAGAGACAAAAAGTCTTGCCCCTCTCGCTATTTGACCAGGTCAACATATTTTGACCATGAGTGAAGAAATCTCACTTGTACTGTTACCATTATTTCAAGATTGATTGATTCATTTCACAATGTGAATTATAACTGCCCTAACTAAACTATGGATTATTTTTTTGAATAAAACTATACTTTTATTGCTATATACATATGAAATAAGATACTGCGATAATAATTGTATATGTCATTAGTAAGTTGATCTGTGAAACAAAAAATTGTATACGTCGTCCACATGATATTTTGCGAGGAGTGTAACGGTAGTGGAGTTGTAATAAAAAGCAAATAGGGCGTTTCACCTTGTGTATGTGTGCATGTTTTAGCTAATTAACAAAAAACAAAAATGAGCCCATGTCACAACACTGTGTTCACCTAATAAGCTGATTATTCTATCATTGTACGAGAATCTCTCTATCATTGTGCGAGAGCTTAGACGATAACAAATCTTTTTTTGTTCCCCCCTTTGGGATGCTGCCCAAAGCTGTGTTTCAGGTGCTTTGACCCAAGGCCGGGCCTGCCCAAGGTAAAGATTTAACAACTTTTCAAAGAAACAAAATATTAACTAGCAAAGAGCTCATTTAGATAAATTGGCTAGTAATAGACATCCTATTACCTTGATGAATTTTCGGTGAAAGACCGAAAGATGTATACCATCATCATCAAATGAATATATGCTTGTTTAAATTTTAATTTTTGCAAAAACTTTTTGTTTGCACTTTGCATGAGCACGATCATTGAGATGTGGGTACTAGTTTCAAACACTATCACAAATATATTTGATACCTCTATCGAAGAAATATTTATGATCGTTGTTTTGTTTTAATTTAACTTTGAAGCGAGAAGGAACACTAATAAATGGTTTGTGATTAGATTACATACACAGTATTCAAAGACTTGTTTAATGACGCTTTTACAAGGCGGGGATTGATGGCGCTGGTGAAATTTGAGTATATCTCTCAAAGATGTCGAGCAGCGACAGAGCGAGATTGAGAGTCTACGTGGGATAAAATACAACTATGGGCTAAACATTAAATTTCTAGGGGGTTATATATATATATATATATATATTTTTAAATTACACATAGAAAAACAACTTTTGGGTGATATTTACAGATTTGGGGGTGGCAGGAGCACCCCTAAGCCACCCCCACTTCCGTCACTGATGTCTATACAAGGCCATAATAGTAGCACCCATACCATTATTTAACTTCCTGCAACTTATGATTTAACAACTCCAAAACGAGTTGATGATGTTGTATTTGTAGATGACCAGTAAGAAATTTGACTTTTGCCAAAATTGGTAGATATCTACACCTATCTAAGTGTCATTCTTTGATTTTTTTCTTCTTCTTACATGCATTTCGAAGTATATTAATGATTTAAATGTAATTGATATTTTTTAGATTTGAAGTTTTAGCATTTTACCTTACAACATAATTCGCAAGGTACTAGTTTCAAACAAGGTCACGATTCACAAACAGAATTGATATCTCCGTTGAGTAATTTTTTATTAAGAATTGCGGACTTGAAAAAAAAGAATCGAGAAATGCACCTTTTGGAATCACACAGACTCAATGTACCATTCTCGGCTTTGGGATAGGGGTGGAGCAAATATGGCCCCGCCACCCCTTTCACAATGTGCAAATTCTAGTGAGTTTTCTTGATGGATAAAACATTTTAGTTTTATATTTTGCGTTTAACTTTGTGGAGAAAAAAAATTCACTAATAATAATCAATGACTAGGTTACCTACAGTATTAGCTTACTTACAGTAATTGAGTGCATATCTGAATGAGATGTCAAGATAGACAATGCCATACTATTACTTAGATTCCTGCAACTTAAGATTTGACAACTCAAAACGAGTTGACGTTGTTGCAGATGAATAGTAAGAATTTATGCTACATTTTCTATTGGCAGAGCAGTTGGTAGGGACATATACCGTGGTCACTCGATTTTGAGATGCCCAAAGTAGATAAAAAAACCTTGCCCCTCTCACCATTTGACTAAGTCAACATAATTTGAACATGAGTGTAGAAATGTCACTTGTATTGTTACCATTATTTCAAGATTGATTCATTTCACAATGTGAATTATAACTACCCTAACTAAACTATGGATTATTTTTTGAATAAAACTATACTTTTATTGCTATATATATATATATATATATATAAGATACTGTGATAATAATTGTATAGGTCATTAGTAAGTTGATATGTGATATAAAAAATTGTATAGGTCGCCCACATGATATTGTTGCGAGGAGTGTAATGGAAGTGAAATTATAATAAAAAGCAAATTGTGGTTTTCCACCTTGTGTATGTGAGCATGTTTTAGCTAATTAACAAAAAAAAATGGGCCCATGTGACAACATTGTGTTCACCTAATAAGTTGATTATTGTATCATTGTACGAGAATCTCTCTATCTTTGTGCCAGAGCTTAGACGATAACAAATTTTTTTTTGTTGCCCTCTTTGGAATGCTGATTAAAGCTGTGCTTGGTGCTTTGACCCAAGGCCGGGCCTGCCCAAGGTAAAGATTTAACAACTTTCAATGAAAAAAAAATATTGACTAGCAGCAGAGCTCATTTAGATCAATTGGCTAGTAATAGACCTCCTATTTCCTTAATGAATTTTCCAGTGAAAGACTGGAAGATGTATACCGTCAACATCAAATGAATATATGCTTGTTTAAATTTTAATTTAAATTTCTTTAGGGTGAATTTTTTTTTTTTTTTTTTTTGCGCTTTGCATGAGCACGATCATTGAGCTGTGGGTACTAATTTCAAACCCGATCACAAACAAATTTGATATATCCATTGAAGAAATATTTATGATCGCTATTTTGTTTTAATTTAACCGAGCAAAAGGAACACTAATAAATGGTATGTGATTAGCTTACCTATACATTATTCAAAGATTTGTTTAATGGGGATTTTACAAGACGGGGATTGATGATGGCGCTGGTGTAATTGAGTATATCTCTCAAAGATGTCGAGCGATTGACAGGCGTGATTGAGAGTCTACGTGGGTTAAAATACAACTATGGACTAAACATTAAATTTCTAGGGGGCTATAAATATAAATATATATATATATTTAAATTACACATAGAAAAACAACGTTTGGATGATATTTACAAATTTAAGGGTGGCTGGAGCACCCTCCACTTCCGTCACTGATGTCAAGACAAGGCCATAGTAGTAGCACCCAAACCATTATTAAACTTCCTGCAACTTATGATTTGACAACTCCAAGACGAGTTGATGATGTTTTACTTGTAGATGATCAGAAGAAATTTGACTTTTTCCAAAATTGGTAGATACCTACACCTAGCTAACTATCATGCTTTGAATTTTTTTCTTCTTCCATGCATTTCGAAGTATATTAATGATTAAATGTGTAATTGATATTTTTTAATTTGAAGTTTTAGCATTTTACTTTACAACATAATTTGACAGGTACTAGTTTCAAACAAGGGTCACGATTCACAAGCAGAATTGATATCTCCGTTGAGAAATTTTATATTCAGAATTGCCAGACCCACTGAAGAAAAGAATCGAGAAATGCACCGTTTGGAATCACACGAGACTCGGTGACCATTCTCGGCTTTGGGATAGGGGTGGAGGAAATATGGCCCCACCACCCCTTTCACAATGTGCAAATTCGGTGGGTTGTCTTGATGGATAAAACATTTTAGTTTAACTTTGTGGAGAAAAAAATCACTAATAATAATCGAATGACTAGGTTACCTACGGTATTAGCTTACTTACAGAATTGAGTGCAAATGCGAAGAGATGTCAAGAGATGTCCATTACTTAGCTTCCCAAGAACTTAAGATTTGACAACTCAAAACGAGTTGACGTTGTTGCGAGATGAAAAGTAAGAATTTATGTCACATTTTCTATTGGCAGAGCACTTGGTAGCGTCCTATACCAGTGCCGACCCTGATTTTGAGATGCCCAAAGTAGATACACAAAATCTTGCCCCTCTCACTATTTGGCCAGGTCAACATATTTTGACCATGAGTGAAGAAATGTCACTTGTACTGTTACCATTATTTCAAGATTGAATCCATTTTACAATGTGAATCATAACTGCCCTAACTAAACTATGGATTATTTTTTTGAATAAAACTAAACTTTTATTGCTATATACATATGTAATAAGATCTTTGCGATAATAATTGTGTAGGTCATTAGTAAGTTGATTTATGATACAAAAATTGAATAGGTCGCCCACATGATATTGTTGCGAGGAGTGTAATGTTAGTGAAATTTTAATAAAAAATCAAATAGGGTGTTTCCACTTTGTGTATGTGTGCATGTTTCTGCTAATTAACAAAACAAAAAAAAATGGGCCCATGTCACAACATTGTGTTCACCTAATAAGTTGATTATTCTATCATTGTACGAGAATCTCTCTATCTTTGTGCGAGAGCTTAGACAATAACAAATCTTTTTTTGTTGCCCTATTTGGAATCTTGCTTAAAGTTTGTGCCGGGTGCTTTGCCCCAAGGTAGGGCCTACCCAAGGTAAAGATTTAACAACTTTTCAATGAAAAAAAATATTGACTAGCAGCAGAGCTCATTTAGATCAATTGGCTAGTAATAGACCTCCTATTGCCTTGATAAATTTTCCAGTGAAAGACTGGAAGATGTATACCATCAACATCAAATGAATATATGCTTGTTTAAATTTAAATTTAATTTGCATGAGCACGATCATTGAGATGTGGGTACTAGTTTCAAACACGATCACAAACAGATTTGATACCTCCATCGAAGAAATTTTTATGACTGTTGTTTTGTTTTAATTTTACTTCGAGCAAAAGGAACACTAATAAATGGTCTGTGATTAGCTTACCTATACAATATTCAAAAACTTGCTTAATGAGGCTTTTAGAAAACGGAGACTCGATGGCTGGTGTAATTGAGTATATCACTCGAGATATCACTCGATTGAGATGTGGGCTAAAGAACAACTATAGGCTAAACATTAAATTTCTAGGGGATATATAGAGTCATTATTAGGTGGGCAATTTAAAATGATTTACAAACTATACCAGGATATTTGTAAAAACATTAAATTTTCTAGGGTAACAAGTATAAATATGAATATCAAATTATATAAAATCAACTATTAATTAGACAAAATTATAGGTCATCTAATTCTGAGGGAGTATTTTTTAAATTACACATACAAAAACAACTTTTGGGTGATATTTACAGATTTGGGGGTGGTTGGAGCACCCCTAAGCCACCCCACTTCCGTCACACGATGTCGAGACAAGGCCACAGTAGTAGCACCCATACCATTACTTAACTTCTGCAACATATGATTTGACAACTCCAAGACGAGTTGATGATGCTGTACTTGTAGATGACCAGTAAGAAATTTGACTTTTGCCAAAATTGGTAGATACCTACACCTAGCTAACTGTCATGCTTTGATTTTTTTTTTCTTCCATGCAATTGAAGTATATTAATGATTTAACTGTAATTGATATTTTTTAATTTGAAGTTTTAGCATTTTACTTTACAACATAATTTGCCAGGTACTAGTTTCAATCAAGTTTCACGATTCACAAATAGAATTGATATCTCTGTTGAGGAATTTTATATTCAGAATTGCCAGACCCACTGAAGAAAAGAATCGAGAAATGCACCGGTTGGAAGCACACCGACTCAGTGTACCATTCTCGGATTTGGGATAGGATTGGAGCAAATATGGCCCCGCCACCCCTTTCACAATGTGCAAATTCGGTGGGTTTTCTTCGATGGATAAAACATTTTCGTTTAACTTTGTGGAGGAAAAAATTCACTAATAATAATCAGTGACTAGGTTACCTACAGTATTAGCTTACTTACAAGTAATTGAGTGCATATCAAGAGATGTCAAGATAGACAAGGCCATACCATTACTTAGCTTCCCGCAACTTAAGATTTGACAACTCAAAACGAGTTGACATTGTTGCAGATGAAAAGTAAGAATTTATGTTAGATTTATTATTGGCAGAGCAGTTGGTAGGGACCTATACCAGGGTCGGCCCTGATTTTGAGATGCCCAAAGTAGGTACAAAAAATCTTGCCCCTCTCACTATTTGACCATGAGTGAAGAAATGTCACTTGTATTGTTACCATTATTTCAAGATTAAATCCATTTTACAATGTGAATCGTAACTGCCTTAACTAAACTATGGATTATTTGTTTTGAATAAAACTATACTTTTATTGCTATATACATATGTAATAAGATACTGCGATAATAATTGTATAGGTCATTAGTAAGTTGATCTATGATACAAAAAATTGTATAGGTCGCCCACATGATATTGTTGCGATGAGTGTAATGGTAATGGAGTTGTAATAAAAAGAAAATAGGGCGTTTTCACCTTGTGTGCATGTTTTAGCTAATTAATTAAAAAAAAGGGGCCCATGTCACTGTGTTCACCTAATAAGCTGATTATTCTATCATTGTACGAGAATCTCTCTATCTTTGTGCGAGAGATTAGACGATAACAAATCTTTTTTTGTTGCCCCTTTTGGGATGCTGCGCTAAGCTGTGCTTTTGGTGCTTTTCCCTAAGGCCGGGCATGTTTCCCTAGTCTGCACAAGTTGGCAAGAGATAAAAATATTAAGATGGCAGACATGATCTCTCCGGAGGGTGGATGGAAATTCGATTTCAAAAGAGTTCTGACTGATACAGAGGTTAATGATTTTGCTGCTCTGCTTACCATTATTGGAGACTCTCCACCATCTACGGACGACTTACCTGATACTCGAAGATGGTCACTCCTTACATCGGGTATTTTTTTCTGTCAAGACCTTATATAAACATTTAATCAGAGATGAAGGTGTCGATGAGTTTCCATATACTTTTATTTGGAAGTCTGAAGTACCCCCTAAAGTAAACTTCTTGATATGCTACAATGTAAAGGCATAGACATATACAACTGTTGTGTGTTGTGTGGGAATGATTTAGAAACTCAAGATCACCTGTTTATGCATTGTAAAGTGACTCGGAATATGTGGACAAGTATGTTGCCTCCTAACTGGTTTTGGGTCTTTCCTAAGAACATGTATAATCTTGCAAAATCATGGCAACACCCTTCGCTGAGTTGTTCTAGTAAGGTCATGTGGGATCTTATGCCTCCTACCATTATATGGGTTTTATGGAACGAGAGGAGTTGTCGCATCTTTGAGAGCGATTACAATTTCAAAACAAATTCTCGATTTAGTAGTTGGCGAAGGCGTTGGTTCTTGTCATGTTAGGCAATGGCAGAAAACAAGTTCACTTGAATTTCTCAAGTTCTATACAAAACTGGATATCAAATTTCATGTAATCTGTTGTTCTATTTTTTTCTAATACAAAAGACCTAGTGCGTTCTTCACAAATATTTTTATGGGTTTCTTGATTGAATGGACAAGAAACCCAACCACGAGGATATCAAAGTTCAAACCCAGGTCCAAAATGTTTGAACAATACTTGTATTTTGAATCCGGTTCCCTAATTTCAACCTGATCAGCTTTGTATTCTTTGACTTCTTTACGTGTTCCATGACCATATCGAGTCTTCTTGCCATCTCTTTAAGCAATGACACGAGCCGCAAAGGAAGTACTTCGAGAGAATTCAAAATTAATGAAGAGTCGAAGTTAAGATTTGATGACCGGACATTGTCGGTAACGTTCGAAGAACTTGCACGAGTATTCGAGCAAAAGGCATTTGTCTCGAATGCTATCTCGCTAGTGATCCGAACGATATCGAGATTTCTCTTGCAAATCTAGTACATGAGTCTTTGAATAGATCATGAACATATCTCGGTGCCTGGCTGGGATATGGGACAACAAGAATCACTACAAAAATGATGGCCAACTGTGACGGATCTTTTGAGACGTCTGTCACAAAAAGCAGTCAAAGGTGACACCACTTTATTGCCGTCACTTCTGCCGGACCTATTGTGACGGCATCTAGCCAGTCGAGACAGGCTTCGATGTCGCAAGAAAATATGCCGTCACACTCACAAATAATTTTAGCATCTTTGTGTAAAAAAATGTTGATGGGGCCATAGTTTCTCTATACCCTACCCAAAAAAAAAGAAAAAAGAAATAGAAAAAATCAATCACCTCTCAGAAGGAATATTTTTTTTTCTCACCCTACTCTCAAATCCCTCTCCAGAAACCCATCGCGAAAATATGAAACCCTAGATTTGTTCATCTATTCATTGTGAGAATCTGTTCTCTTGGCTTGGTTTCGATTTCTTTCACAGAGAATACAAATCCACGTTGGAGTCATGGATTTTTACGGATCGATATATGTTGCTAGACAAGCTTTCGGTTGGTTAATGGTTTGTTCGATTTGAACCATCTTTAGATTCTTAAACTCTGTTTGTTCCAATTGATCCATTTCGTAAGTCTATGAAAACCCTAACTTTGGAATATTTTTGTCATTTATTATATGGTAATTACTTATAAAGCTTCTACAGATTTGATTCCTTTGATTTCTTATTTCACTAGTTGGATTCTCATTTCAAAAAAATCTAGGTGCCCTAAATCCAGAAGACATGGTTGGTGATGCAAATATGGATCGTTCGTGATGTTAATTAAATCCAGAAGATATGGTTTAGATGGTGAACAAAAAGAATAATGTACTCATTTTCAATTGTTGATTTTGTTCAATTGATTAAAATCAATTGTTGTTTTATTCAATTGTTGTGCACTGTCAGCTAACCTGGTGTTTGATTTGGTTATTATTGCAGGGTATGAGAAACTTGGAAATGTTGTGCTGTGGAGAAAATTTCTGGTGGAGTACTTGTGAAGGATGTGAATCGGTAGTGAGCTATGACTGCATGTTACTATCACAATGGTAGTTCTTTTAAGTTTTTATATTGAAATTTATCTTATACGTTTTTTTTTTTTTTTTTTTTGAAAATTTTCTTACACCTTAATATATGTGTTCAAGTCATAAGATTTATGACTGATGCTATTGGACCATTCTTTTGCAGAAAAATGAGGTCTGGGACTGGGACAAAGCCAAATGGATTGTGTTGGAGTGATCGCGTTACAATTGTCCCTTGGAGCAGCAAGAGCTCTCAAGTAAGTAACCGTGTCAATCATTTCAGTAGTTTGTTATACTTATCATTTCAGTAAATTATTGTTTGGTACTTTTAAGGGGATTCATGGTTCCGTAGAAAGGTTTCTAAGGTTGTCTTCTCAGTTGGTAGTAGGATATATGGTGCTTTGGGGTGGTATCTTATCATTAACTATTGCAGAAGACTTTGTCTGTCAATAATAATTTACTTTTGTGGCGCCCGTTTGAACTTGGTTTCAGTAAGCATTCCGTGTGCGCTAAAAAAATGTACCATTACTTTGCTTCCGTAGCTAGGTCCTATCTCCAATTTTTTTAGTTGATTCCAAGTTTGATAATGCCTTTTTCGGCATCATTTATTTTGCATCTTACAACTCAGCTGCTCTGGGAGGTGAGACTAACTCGGAACGTCCCATGCTTTTGTTTTTTCTAGTTCAATTTTGGCCGTTTCCGAGTTTTCTTATTCTTGTTGACATTGTATTGGTCTCACCCCTCACATTTGCTTAGTGGTGCTGTTAAGTTTAGATACCTATGAAGACAGGCAGTCGAGCACTATGACGTATATAGGTGTTTAAGTTGTTCCACGTATCTTCTGTACTAAAATTAGTGCTTGTATTGACGTTGCATAATCATTTAAGTCAAGGAGATTTGTTTGCAGGTGATTGTAGTTGTTGGGGTTCATGCGATTATAAAAGACATGGACCTGTAACGATCAGGGGTGTGCATTGGTTTGAGTGAGGTGATGGCTAGTGCTGGCAAGAACCAGTTGCTGAGTTTCATGGATCAGCTCATTCCTACAATTAGGACAGCTCTGTGTGATAGGTGCATCGTGTCAGTCTTTTGTCATTTATTTTCTAGTTCCTCTTTGCAGACTTCTTTTTTTTTCTTTGTAGAGAAATAGGTTTAATTTCATGTTATCTTTGTGTTGATGCAAGCACAAGTTTTTTTGTTCTTGTTTCTGGAGAGCAATAGACTCTATTTATTATCATTTTTGATGTTGTTCCCTTATTTCAACAGCACCGTGGAGGTTGCGAGTCCGCTGGCTTAGCATTCAGTACGCTGTACAAGGTGCCAATTACTTGTCTATTTAGATAATGTGTTTTGATCTTTTCGGGAGATATAAGAATCATGCAATCTAACAAGGTCTCGTGATGCAGAATGCTGGAATGCAAGCAATTGATGAAATCGTCCCCAACACTTCTTCATGCTTTGGAAGATGATGAAACCTCTGATACTGCCCTTGATGGACTCAAACCAATATTAAGGTAGGGTATTCGTGGCTGTTGTTGCTTCCTGTGTAACCTATTAAGTAAATAAGGCAGCAAAGCAAGAAACATTGGGCTTGGCTTACTACACCATATTGGTATATTAATGCTTGGGTGTTTAGAGTCGATCACTTTGTTTAGCGCTGTGGTGTTTTGAGTCAGCAACATTGTTAAGTGCTGGGTTCTGGGGTGTTTAGGGCCAATCGCCAAAATTATCAATTTGTCTCATACCCAAGCTATTTAGTGGCTGCAATATTTAGAGTGCCAACCATTTCCCTTTGGCAGACTTTGAGGTAGCCTTTTCTGTGGCTGCTTTAGATTGCCCATGACATAAGTATTTGCTAATGTCCCCAACTTCTTTTCCTAATAATTATTACTCCCTCCGTTTCTGGGAAGGAGATACTTTCACTTTTTTAATTTGGCCTATTTTTAGGCTAAAATGAAAAAGTGAAAGTATCTCTTTTCCAAAAACAGAGGGAGTATTTCATTGTCCTTTTCAGCGTCAGGACAGCGGCTGTTTTACCTCATATACTTCGGGCTGGTTCATCCTCCTCTTACGTAAGTGCTTCGTCTCGATTTCATTTTGGCAGATTGCGTTTGAGCAGTTCCTATATTTTTAAAGCCGTTTTTATTTGTACAGCGCTTTTAATGCACATGCTGTGGGAGCTGTAGCAGAAGTTGTTGAGTCTTTGATCTCCGAGCTTCTTAAAGGTGGCGATAACCAGGTGGGTTTGCTATGCTTTCTTCTCTGTTTGTAATTGTCTTCTTGATCCTAATATTTTTAAAGTCTAATGTTTTTTTTTCTTTCTTTTTTTTGTTTACAATTTCTTCAGGCTTTAATCAGAAGAGGTTCATCATATCTGATAGGATACTTCTTTAAAAACAGCAAGCTCTACTTGGTTGATGAAGCTCCAGAGATGATATCAACTCTTATTGTTTTGCTTAGCGATTCGGATTCCTCTACTGTTGCGGTACAATCATACAGCTTGGAATTAAATGGTTCGCAAAATCTTACGTTGCTTAGCTGTCAATAGGGAACAGTTGACCTGCTTTATACCTTGTGCAAGACATTGCTGCGGTGGAAGCAAACCTTCAATAGGATATATACGTGGTAAGTAGTAGTATAAATTACTCTTATATGTCTGAATCGTAGTTACTACAATCTCTTTAACATGAACACTATCATAGTTTCAACTGAATAGTATATTAGCCAAAGAAATAAACTAAATGCTTGTGAAGTAATAAAGTGTTGGCGATTGAGGAATTTGTTTGAAGTCTGTGGTCTTCATTTGTATGCTGGTATCACTTCTTTTTTCTCAATTTTAGAACGAAGGTGATCTTAATTTTTGGATGATTATAGAAAGCTTATGTTCGGCTTGGACATCATTTTGACGTAAAGTAGCTAGGTATAGGTAGTGTTTTCATTTATTACCTACAGTTGGGCTTTGTATAGGAACTTGATATCTTTTTTAAGCTTGTTCGACAGATAAAAGTTGCTACTTTGAGAATAAATGAAAGCAGATTTTTGTGATTTTATAGATTGTAAATTTGGAAGGTTACCAATGTGTATTTGATTGCAGCAATGAATTGAGTCGGAAGTATGTTTAACATTTCTTGCAGCAATGTGTATTTGTATAGGAACTTGATATCTTTTTTAAGCTTGTTCGACAGATAAAAGTTGCTACTTTGAGAATAAATGAAAGCAGATTTTTGTGATTTTATAGATTGTAAATTTGGAAGGTTACCAATGTGTATTTGATTGCAGCAATGAATTGAGTCGAAGTATGTTTAACATTTCTTGTAGCATATATTTTTTTTTCTGCCACCTAATTTGCAACGTATATTTCCGTTCCAAATGTTCTTATTTGTGACGGAAATGCTGTCCCGATCAAAAGTCAAATGTGACGAGGGAAGTGCCGTCACAAGTGATCTAGTGACAGTACAGCCGTCACACTTACTGTCGCAAATGATCTATTGCGATGGAACCTAATGTGACAGCACTTCACAACATACCAATTGTGACGGAAAATCCAGCTATTGTGACAGTTTCTGGCCGTCCCAATAGGACATCATTTTTGTAGTGAATCAACTTCAGAATTGCCGCAAGTAGGTGGATTAGGAGCGGTCTATGAATAATTTGTTTTGGAATAGTTGAGATTCTTGAGAATCATTCATTTTTATTAACGTTTTTCAGGATCACAAACATTGTCATTGTTTTGGGCCATAAAAATTAAAACTTACAATGTTTTAACTCAGGTAACCAAACTCAAGCTTTGTTTGTCCTTATTTAGCTTACAATAGTGAGCTATGCAAGTTGAAGGTATGGTCGGTCAAATGACGAAAATCAAATGACGAAAATCAAACTAGCTTAGCTAGAAGCTTCAAAATTCCTCACTCATAAACAATCTTTTAAAACCATTAGAACTTTAGTAGCCAGGAACGTCGAAACACCTCACGTATCTCATTGAAAATCGCGGTTCTCCGCTCCTCACTGAGATTCGTGATGGGAACGCGCTCCTGACATGGAAGAAACGCGCTCCCACTCGGTGAGAAACGTTTGAATGCAGTCACATAGGAAAATAGGGAGAAATAAATCAGAGAAGAAGAAAGGGGAAAAGAAAGTATAGAAGAAAGGGGAAAAAGAAACCAAAGAAAAAAGATTGGAGGAAAGGAACTACAGAAGAAGCAAGGAAGAAGAAGAAGAAGAAGAAAAGGAAGAAGACGGCTGCGCACAAGAGGAGAAGAAAAAAATGTAGTTTCGAATTAGAACCCTAGGCTAGCTTGGGCCAGTTTTAATTAAAATGTCTTATTTTTACTGTGGGCTAACTTGGAGTCCAAGCCCAATATTTTCCCTATATCTTTCCTTGAGTTTAAATTTTAAAGATATGCACAAAACTAGCTTCAGAGTTCAGAACTCTTGAAAACTAGCTTCAGAACTCTTGAAGAGACAAAAATAAAAGAGAAAATGAATGATATCATAGGAAAAATAGTAGTATATCTAATATTTCTACGAAACCTAATTTACGCTCCCGATACGCTCCTCGTATCTCAATTTTTGAGATTTTCACGAATCCCATTCCCGACCTCGCTCCCGCTCCTGACCTCGTTCCTGCTCCCGGCTACTAAGATTAGAACCTTAGTGTACCACGGTGCATTAAACAAGATGGGATTTGCACTTTGTAACTAACAGTTGAGGTATCCCAAATCAAGTCTATTTATGAAGTTTTATCCAACCACATTTCTCTGACTAAAATATTGCACTATATATGTTGTCAAAATGCACCAAACTATTTTCGTTAACAATGTCATGTCCCATGTAGTTGTTAAGGGCACCCACCGTCTTAGGGGCACCCTTGGTAATGTTGGCTTGCTAGCTCGTGTGTGTGGCACGTTGTGTATGGCATGTCGTAGAGTTGTTGGCCTAGTTAATAAAGAGTCTGTACTCCTCTTTGAATCTATCGAATAGAAATTTTTTGTGTTGTTGTTCATTCTCTTTTGGGGTTTTACCCTTCAATCTCACAGTGTAGATCCTGTAGATTGAGCCTGATCACTCATTTGTAGTGTAGATCACTACAAACAATCATTTTCAAACTGTCAATGTGATGACGGTGTTTGAGAAAACATCATAGAGTTCAGTAGAAGTGTAAAACCATCGGCTCAGTAGAAACTCGGGGAACCTCCACTTATGAGATGTCTTTGTTACACTTTCACCTGATAAATTTCCACGCACTTAGCCCACTAAGGCATTTGCAACATATACAGGACAATATTACTGACAACTTACATGGACCCGTAATACCACAATTGTACACACACTAAAGATTAGAATATCATAAAGATCAGGACTGTTTAATTTTGACTTCTCCAAATTGTCGAAGGGCAAATAAATACTAATCTTAACAGTAAAGGACAACATCTTTCTATAGTTTTGAAGTAACCCTAGCCTTTTATTGAAAGAGCTAAATTTCCAATTCAACTTTACTAGTTGTGTTGGTACTAATGGTGTCTAAACCCCCACTTAATCATGCTTAATTAGAGATAATGGAGGTCCTGTAGATTGCCATTAGTGGTACATATGGATTAAAAAAGCTCATTTTGACTTAATTTATCTGATTAGTCCAGAGTCTTTGTTAAGTAATTGTTATTTCTCCGAAAACACATACAAGAGTACGTATTTGGACTTTGGAGGCAGGCCAAAACTGGCATCAGATCTCATACTGGATGTTAGATCTTCTGCGAATTCTTTAATCATAAAATGATGACACTTTCTGTTGGCCTCCTTGAAAATTCATTCCATTGGGAAGAGGGAGTCCCACTTGTGCTTTATGCGACATATTTTCTTGCTAAAGTGTGTCTAAATACTCAAGTGTCTGTCGTCACTAAGATCTTGCAGCACTCTTTTTATAATGGCTCTGGTTGAATTTCTCTGGAGAGAGTCTGGATTCAGTATCTCTATTTCCTATTAGTTGCCAAAACCACATGATAAACAGGATTCAAATGTACCTAGAAGGCTAAAACTCTATCAAAAAGGGAAGGAATGGAGGATTAAGGAACTATCCTTCAGAAAGGTTGAATATGTCCCACATCTTTCCTTGGCTTTACAGTGCCTATTGGTGGAGGTTTTTCAAGATATACATCAATAGGTAAGTTTGCTGTCACGAGTACGTGGAGTTGGGGCCTTCCCCAATTAGTGGGGGTTGCAGGTGCATTGTCCTCAGGTTATCGGTGAACCAATTGGAAGTCAACAACTTATTATTCCCTACTAGGCAGATATCACGATGGAATCCACACCAAGCAGTATAGAATTAATTATACATGGAAAAGCCTAACAGAGATACAAAAGAGGGATAGCCACAAGTGTTCAATTGGTGGCAAATCGCAAACTAAATGAGATAGCCACGTGATCGGTTAGTTGTCAAAATGGCAACTAAGAAACATAGGCACGAAGTGCAATACTCGAAGTGATGCATTTCCACACAATTTGCAGAGTACAATATCGCATACTTAAAAAATAGTAAAGTGCGCATCATGGAAGAACCTGACGAACATTACTAAATCACATTTCACAGAAAATTTTGATTTTGTTTTAGAATGTTTTTGTTTTTTAGGATCTTATTTTTTGTTCAAAATCATGTGCATTGTTTGTTTGTTTTTGACTCGAATTTAATGACTTCAATTACCATGAGGTAGACCATCAACTACCGTTGTGACTGTTTCCGATTTACCTCTTGTCTACAATGGTTAATACTAATTAGTAAGTGCTAATACTAGTACTATGTGAGGTCGATTTCGAAAGTAGACAGTTGGAAAAAAATTCTACTAACCCATGTTTTAAAAGGGGATCGACATGCCACATGCGTTTGGGATGGCAAAATAATCAATACTGTCTTGCTAGTAGGTTGTATATGCCTCTCCTCGAAGAAGAATGATGATTAGCTTAGTAGATATATACGTGGGCTAGGAAAAAAGTGGTAGTTGTATGGGCCATTTAG
Organism: Papaver armeniacum; assembly: GCA_023531295.1. Classification (NCBI taxonomy): domain Eukaryota; kingdom Viridiplantae; phylum Streptophyta; class Magnoliopsida; order Ranunculales; family Papaveraceae; genus Papaver; species Papaver armeniacum. Next base: position 209,141 of record JAJJWW010003339.1, read on the forward strand.
GTTTAAAAAAGAAAGGAAATTTTCTGCTTCAAAAGGCAGCATTTAGGAAAAAAAGTGCAAATGCAGCAGTGTATAAGCTAGCAAATAACAGACGCACGCAAAAGCGATTTCTTAACCAGGATTTGGATTGGATATTATAGTGCTTGGCCGCCGACCACTTTATCTTTCCACTTGGATATTGTTTTGTTAAGATGCCGACTTATATTAGTTCAGGTTTTTCATTTTTGTGATGCAAATATTCATAAAAGACATGTTGAATAATTTCATAAAAAACAGACATTTATGTCTATTCGATCAGACAACGTTACACTTTTACCCCCTCAAGAATATGTTTTGGCTCGCAATTATGCAAATTTTCCGACACGGAACCTATGTTTAATCGTGTTATCAGATTTTGTGTCACAATCACAAAGTTTAGGTTTATGGGATAATTTTATTTTTTGGCTAAGTAAAGAAGTTCTAGAAAATCTTGGGCCAGATGCTTATCCTGCTTTAAGGTAGAAGATTATATGTAGGCCAAGATGCAAATTTCTGATTGCTAATCACATTAGATCAAGCGGCAATATTTGGGTCACAATGAAAACTTTCGGTTACAAATCCTAGATATCGAGTCACTGCCTAGTAGACTAGCAGGAGTAGGAGGACTGGGAGTAACACCAGCTAAAAATTATGGTAACCCCCTAACTGACATTCTGTGATAGATTATTTGTGCTGCACCTGGTTTGACTAATAATTTGGTAGCAATTAGAAAATCATACGACTAGGATTTACTGAACTAAGATACTAATTTTATATCCTTTTGAATAGGAAGGACAACTCTCAAGCAGTTGGTTTAGGTCATCGTTGCCTTAATATACATCTTTGTTATGGTGTAGCTCAATTTCTGCAAATTCATACGTTTTTTTTAGTTAAATAGGCCTAGATTTGAATTTTTGAATCTAAAAGACAAGCAATTATGCCAACCTTTCAAATAGGCATATATTCAAATTTATGGTTCATATAGCCACCGTGGGCATTACGCCCAAGTTTGAAATAAATATCTAATAGCTAAGTTACATATATGTCCCTCCTCCTCTCCTCCACCTCAATTCTTCTTGTTAGACTCAATTGAAATCTCAATGGCAAAAGGACTTCCATCGTCAAACACCTCCACCTTCATCGATATAGCTACCACCACGACTAGCACCACCGTCATCATGAACTATAGGCTTACACCTTGGTTCACCATTATTGAGCTTCTAAAGCCTAAATTGAAACTTGATTTGTTGTTCGATATCTCTAAAATTCTTCAAGGGCGGGATAATGATGTTACTTCGATAGTTCTTCATTCTTCGATTCATGGATGTAAAAAAAGGTGGGTTCACATTCAATTTGAAGTTCTGACAATGCAAGATAGAAATTGGGGTTTTTAGATGAGTTTTACAACTTAACTAGTGATTTAGGTGTGAAGAAGGCGGGATTACAAGGAGTAGATCGATCCGTAGAAGATGGTGATTGTTGGTAAAGATTAAGGTAAGTTTTATGAAACCTGGGTATGTCTCCAATTCAAGATTCAAACCAAGACAAATCAGGGAAAGCTGATTGGAGCAATGATGATATTTAATACCCAAAATTCTGTGAGTTAAAAAAAAATTAAATTGGGTTGGGGTTTGTTAATTGCTTTGAGTTTTGATTGATTGAAGCAATAGAAAGAAAACTACCTTTTAATCAGTTAAGAGCCTAGAAAAGGAGTCAGTTTCAGAAACAGCTTCTTTGTTGCTGGTGGTATTCACTCACTGTATTATCATTATTACTTGAGTTTTTGTTTTCTTTTGACTCTTTGGCCCCGCAATTCTGAGTGACAGAGAAGTAGTGGAGGAATTTTCTAGCAGACAATGATCTAGATATACTGCAAAGATCTAGTTTTACCCAGGTACACCCGAGTGCATAATCTAAGATTGGGTCGATATTGCAGTTCGTGGTAATTTATTGTTCAATTTGAGTGGTAAAGAGATGGCTGTGTACGGAGCTTTTCACAACACCAATGGACCAATTGGTGATGCCGTTGAATCGTGTCTGTGAACACAAGGGGCCAAATGGAGTTCTAATGCAGCATAAGGACAATAACAGATGAAATTGGGGTGGAGTTGATATTATCTCCATGAGCTTTATAAACTCTAGAAGCCCTAAGAGGAGCATTCGAACGACAAAGAATGTAATGGGAGCAATGTGGTTTTCTAGTATTCATCTTTTGCTTTTCTAAGGTTTTGAAAATTCCCTTTTCCGAGCTCAAGCAAACAGTGTGTCACGGTGCTAGGGGAAGACATTTTCTGCTCATGCGCAAGTTGCTGAAAAGATAAGAAATTAAAATTATCATTACATTAAGGTAATGTAACAGGACGTTGCATCACATTCTCGGTACCTGTTATGTTGTCATTACATTTTGAAGCAATAAATTATCTACCTTTGATTTTCATGTTTCATTACTAAATCCCGAGCAATGCGACAAACTAACTCAGCACATAGGCTTTTATACTATGTAGAGCCAAGTACTGTCGTATACTTGGTTCTATTTATGTTGGTGCGTGGTCTGTCTTGTCTTCATTTTATATTCAATTCATGGTATATTATATGTTCTAAAATGAAATTCCTAGTTGGAGGTTAGGTTTGCATTCAAATTGGAGATTTTAGTATTAGGAGCAGAAATTAGAATATCAAAATGTTCGTATAGCATTTTGCAGATTTAATAGTATCATTTAGTTTCTTCTTAATTATTCTACTCAAACACTTGGGTCAAACAAAATCTTAGTTACATAGCTTTAGCATTTTGTGATAATGGAATTGCTACGGTCATCGGTTTGTTTGACGTGATTACTAGGATAAATTTATCCACGAAATACACAAGATGCACTGAGAGTGCATAGTGTATATTGTGATGAGAAAATAGGTTTTGGCCTAGATGCACCCGAGTGCATAATGTATATATTTTTGAACTTTTTGTTATTACTCTTATTTTTGTTTTATAATACTTGCATTTGGTTGATGTTTTAATGGTGAATGTGATGATAATGTTCTTTGGATTTATTGCTCGAGATCATAAAGTAACGATTTTGGTTATGTATAATATATTGCAGGTGATTTGTAGGATAAACCTAGATTTATCCACGAAATACACAAGATGCACCCGAGTGCATAAGGTATGTTCTGATAGGATATAGGTTTTGCTCTGGTTGCACTCGGGTGCATAATGTATATTTTTTTTTTGATTTATATTGAAAAATGTTTTTGCCAGGTTGCACCTGGGTACATAATGCATATTCTTATAGAAAATAAATTTTGGTCAGGTTGCACTTGGGTGCATACTATATATTTTATATGAAATAAAATTTGGCCAAGTTGCACTTGGGTGCATAATGATATTTTCATAGGAAATTATTTTTTGGAGTTGCACTGGTGCATAATGTATTCTCGACAATGAAAATAAAATTTTTTTTCGAATTTCATATCAACAATGGATCTTGTTTTGTATAGATTTTCGAGCCCTTTCAAAAATATAAATTTTATTAAAATCACTTATATTTTGGAAGTTAAGACGTTTCTCGCGATTAATTTTAATTGTAGAAAAGAAAATAAATAAGAGAGAGAAAATGATATTAAAAAGAATAAAATTTAAAACAAAGGGTATATATATTTATATTTCCTATATCTTTTCACCTGCATCATATTTTACAAAAGTTCATTACTCCCATCTTTATGAGATTTGGTATATGACCCGTTTTTTCAGCAAATTCATAATGCGCCAAACTTTGTCTATTTTTGTGAAAGGAGTCGCTGCCTAACAATATCTAGTTGGACTAAATACGACCTAAACTTTATATATACCCGCCTAGTCTTGCCAATAATCGACCCTCTAGAACACAGCATTCGCTTTTCAAGCATATGCGTCTCTAATAGCATGCAGGAGTCATCCATGACATAATTTGAAGTTAGGATGCCTACAAAAAGACGGCACCCACTGAATGAAAGAAAAACATGGCAACATGCACTTGGTATTGTTCAATTTTTAAGGGGCCAAACACTATATTTTACCACTTTCTTTAACTAGAACTGCAACAACGCAAGAAATGATTTTGTGAATCATAAGATTTCAGATAAATCTTCTTACCTCGAGAACCTATTTCAGAAAATATAAATCTTAAGAACCAATTTAACTAGAATTCACTCAAATTCAATGATTTTTGTCAATCAAGTAAATTTAAGTATTTAACTACTAACAAAATTATGACAACTACTAACTTATTTACATTTACCACCAACCATGGCCTTCATTTACACCTTTTCTTTTGTAGGGTTAATGTGTTGATACCAAAGACACGTAATTATGTAAAGTATTTACTAAAATTAATAAATTCTAATTTAACCACACTTATCTTATCTTAAGACAGAACAGTTTAACTAAGATTATTGCAATTTTCCTCTGTACATTATGCCTTTATTAGCATTATAAATACAGGAACAACATAACTGATTTCATAAACATTTGGAAGAAAATAAAAACTTCCTTTCTCACTTTCTCTCCTCTATCTAAAACTTAATTAAGCCATGACAAACTCATCATCATCAACATCTCGTGAAAATCTTGTTCACAAGGTGAACTTCTCAAACCCAAGAAGTTTTTCAACAACTGTTAAATCAGATCTTAAAGAAACATTCTTCCCTGATGATCCATTTCGACAATTCAAGAACGAACCTTCAGCGTATCGTAAGGCGAAAAAAACTGTACAATATTTCCTACCCGTGTTCGAATGGTTGCCGCAGTATAGTTTCAAATTGTTTCGGTATGATTTGCTAGCAGGAATCACCATTGCTTGTCTTGCTGTTCCTCAAGGAATCAGTTATGCCAAGCTTGCTAATCTGCCTCCAATTCTTGGCCTTTGTACGTACAACTTTCTTTCTTTTGTTTACTTTCAGAATAATTTTTCTTCATTTGTTTGTCGGGCCTTTGTTCATTTTCAGAATATTATGATTAGTTTTTTTTTTTTTTTTACTTTTTACATGCATCCTTATTTATCCATTATGCATTTTTATTTTTGCCCCTTGAAAGTGATTTATGTATTTATTAATGGAGATTTGTGATAAAAATAGAGATTCAAAATTAAGAAAAATATGTAAGAAATGGATGAACATAGAAATTAGAAGCAGTCTAAGTTGTCTCTTCCTTTCTTTTCTGTTGCAGATTCAAGTTTTATCCCGCCATTAGTTTACGCAGTATTTGGAAGCTCAAAAGATATTGCTGTAGGAACAATAGCGTCAGCATCAGTACTTCTTGGTTCAATCATAGAGCAAGCAGTTTCACCCAAAGATAATCCAACTTTATACCTTCATTTGGTTTTCACTGCTACATTCTTCACTGGAGTTTTCCAATTCGCATTGGGATTTTTTAGGTAATTTTACTGACATTTTTAGATTAAGGCAAAAAGAAAGAAAATCTATGTATGTTCGTGAAGGAAAAATAACACATGATTAATATCTGCAGATTAGGAATACTGGTGGATTTCTTATCGCATTCAACAATCGTTGGGTTTATGAGTGGAGCAGCAACCATAATATGTTTTCAACAACTGAAGGGGATGTTTGGACTAACACATTTTACTAGCAAAACTGATGTTATCTCCGTGTTGCACTCAGTTTTTAGCCAAACACATCATGTAAGTTTTTAATTTTAATTTTCATGTTGGAATATAACAAGCCAAATGACGAAACATTTCTTCTAATAATATTTTGTTTTCCTTGGCAGTGGAGGTGGCAAAGTGCTCTTGCTGGAGTTTGTTTCCTTGTTTTCCTCCTAGCCACAAAGCAAGTGGTAAGCTCTTTGTTGAGATTATCTCTTTGAAAAGAGCCTCTATATGGCTCATTTTGAAATTTGAAGTTAGAGCAGTTTGTAACTTGGTATTAGACTGGATTTATTTATTTTTGATATTACAATAAATACATCATTATGACATCATGACTACATAATTGGACTCCCACAAGGCCACAACCATCGTTCTACAGGATGGTTCCTTTTGACTGGATGCATGACTTATAATAGGTCCCAACATTGATCACTTTCCCCAAAAGAAAAACAAACAAAGAGCCTTTTACAAGGTTTTGGGTAGGGTCAGCAAGAATTTTGTATTTTTGATAGCATTATTATTCTTTTCTTTAAATAAGAAAGAAACTGAAAAAATATTTATTTGTTGTATACAGAAAAAGAAGAAGCCAAGTTTATACTGGGTATCAGCTCTAGCGCCCATGGTGACTGTGGTTATTGGGTGCTTGGTTGCATATTTTGCTCATGCAGACAAACATGGAATTCAAATTGTAATCTACAATCTAACTATGTTCATTATACTTTTCAAAACCAAAGAAACTTCCGGATTTCCTGTTAATTTAAGCTATATTAAGTGTCGCATTATGTGTTGCAGGTTGGTCATTTGAAAAAAGGAATAAACCCTTCTTCAATTCAATTATTGAACTTCGATCCTGAATATCTACCCTACACCATAAAAGCCGGTATCATGACAGGATTTCTTGCTTTAGCTGTAAGTTCTACTATGATCACTTAAGTATGCACGTCAATTCCATATTCTCAAGAATTTTGTGGATAGCATTTTTCTTAACTGTCCATGCATATACAGGAAGGTATTGCAATAGCAAGAAGTTTCGCCACAATGAAACATAATCAAATAGATGGGAATAAAGAGATGGTAGCTTTTGGGATGATGAACCTTGTCGGCTCATTCACCTCTTGTTATTTGACCACCGGTACGTATGCTTAGTTATTAAGTTCACCTTGTGTTGGATGTTGCAAATAACAACAGAAACTTGGCTAATATGGTTCTTTGTTTTTCAGGGCCATTTTCAAAAACTGCTGTGAATTATAGTGCGGGATGTAAGACAGCAATGTCTAACGTAGTAATGGCAGTTTGCATGATGTTAACATTATTATTTATCGCTCCTGCGTTTGGTTACACTCCTCTAGTCACGCTTTCTGCAATCATCATGGCTGCTATGCTTGGACTAATCGAATATGAAGAGGCATATCACATTTACAAAGTCGATAAATATGATTTTTGCATTTGTATGTCCGCATACTTAGGAGTAATCTTTCTTAGTATGGACGTTGGCCTTATGATATCGGTAATTGTTTTCTCTAGAGAACTTCAAAACTTACATAGCAAGTGCAATATATTAGGGTGTCTTGTATCTAATAGAATTTTTTTTCTTCATTTTTTTACTTGTTTGCTTTTGTAGATAGGATTATCCATCATCAGAGCACTTTTATGCGTTGCTAGGCCTCCAATATCCAATCTTGGGAATGTGTCAAACTCAGCAATGTACCGTGATATCGAACAATATCCTTCTGTAGAAAAGGTTCCTGGTGTATTAATTCTACAGTTGGGATCCCCCATTTACTTCGCTAATTGTACATACGTACGAGAAAGGTAAATTAAATTTTGATGTAAATAGCATAGTTAGTCACCTCACATGTATGTAAAATAAAACACAGTTATTTTAACTTTAATCTTCGAAAATTATTTCCAGGATTTCGAGGTGGATGGACCATGAACAAAGCATAAGTGACTCCAAATCTGCTGACATCGAACATATAATTCTAGATATGGGAGGTAATGAACTTTTGAATTGTTGATATTTTTAATTCCATTAAGAGTAATACCAATTGATGCCCCCCTCTTGGTTGTTGCTAAATTGAATTTTTGTTATTTGTAGGAGTTACTGCTATCGATATAACAGGCATCGGGATGCTGACTGAAGTTCTGAAGAGTATAGAAAGAAAAGGAATCAACGTGTTAGTAGCCAATCCTAAGGTACAAGTGATGGAGAAGCTAATGTTATCAAAGCTTGTCGACACAATAGGGAAGGATTCAATATTCTTGTCAATCAACGATGCAGTCGAAGCATGTCGTTTCACGCTTAGAAGTTCCAAGAAAGCAGTAGATAGCAAAGTAGAGACTAGCCGTGTTATTGTATAGAACAAAAATATGATAATAAAAGTGTCTTTCTTTTTCTGTATATCGCTAAACTTGCCTACCCGCAAATGTTATGCCTTCAGCTTAAAGCTGTGTGTAACTATTTCATCGTTAGAGAGGTTAGTGATTATGGGTTTCAAATTCAGTTTTAGTCGTGTACAGTATAAATCAACTTAACTGCACAGCCGTGAGTAGTAGGTTGACTTGTGACTCTAGAAATTCATAAGACGGCAAAAAATCAAAGTACCGAGTAGTTAAAGAGGTCAAATACAATTCAACTCGGTCGCACTTACACTATTTTTAAAAAAAATGCCCATGTTGTGAAAGGCATTTAAAAAAATGTCCACGTTTTTTTCATAACTTATTTAATGCTCATGCCGTTAGTAATACCGTCCGGACCCACCGTTTCGGTAAAATCTCGTAGAAAAAGTCAATTTCTCATTTGGCGAGATTAGATTTTAAGGGGAGCAATCACTAAAATGTCCATTACCTTAGAATATAACAAAATCATCTTTCACCGTCTAATTTATTAATCGACGGCTCACGTTCTCAATGACAAAAAAAATCTTGGTAGCATAGTTAATAACTCGTCTTCATGTCCATCCCCTCGACTAGGTTCTCTGCTCATTCTCTTCCACAAGTAGATCGCACGTGCAGGGACCCTCCATCATCTCAAATAAATAAGAGAGGGATCTAATCAGTCAGTCCTCAATGCACGTGTTTATATCAATGGTTACAAAATGGGAGTATGTTAATCAAGTCAGTTCTCAATGTATAGAATCACACAATAAGCATGGCGACATGAGGGGAAGAAAGGACGGGTATTTTGGCCATTTAATAGGACTTAGCCCTTTTAATCTTCTTCTTCCGCCATGGTTAAATTCTTTTTTTTTTGGAGCAGCCGTTGTTAATGATTGTTATTGTTCTTTATCTTTTTAGTTGATTGAGAAACTTAATAAAGGAAGTTTAGAGAAACAAAAATTGTGCAATTTCACTTTCATTATGATTAAACCAATTTCATTTATGAGTTTAGAGAATCAAATTGTAAGATGCAGAGATGATAAAATTTCGGTTTCATTTATCAATTGAAATCGATTGGATTGATGACTGTAAGGTTACATGTAGACTTTAATTTTTCAACGATGAGATTGTTCTTGTAATTCTGATTTTGTTTTTGTTTTTTAATCTTCTAATTTTGTGATTATGATTTTGTTAACTGAATCTCGTTAGATCTATGTTTTTGACGGTTATGATTATGTATTAGGTGAGTTTAAAAATTCAGATCCGTAAATTACTATAATACCCCCATTTATTCAAGTAAGGGTTAGAATGAAAAACAAAATCAAGGGCAGAATAGGAAGTTCAAAATGTGCAGCTTCATCTACAGTGCCTAAGGGGTCTTCCTTTATATAATAAATAGAATAGATTCATATTTTGTCAATACATGCAAAGATGTAGATTAGTAGCCGGTGAGAGATAAACATTTATAAGACACGCCCGAAACAATAACTTGATTGTTCAAATCATCGC